>JAUYWI010084619.1:0-12839 GCA_034780595.1 Parotoplana pacifica
TATTGGCAAAAAAGTACTTTGAAGCCTGTTTTTTTATCAAAGGGCACTCACGCTGTCAAAGCAGGTCCTGGCCAAATTTGTATTTTCAAATCAATTTGTGTAGGTTTCTAAAATTAGAAATTTGCAATTTAATATTTTAATTAAGTCAACTTTACGATTAGCCGGATTAAAATTTACCTAGGCATTTACGCTGGCAAAATACATGTTCCTACTTGTATACGTGAAACTTAAATGTGAAAAGTATCCACTAGTTTTTCTTAAAACATCTAAATTGTATTGAAATTTGATTAACAACTCACGGAAACTAATAATTTCATATACCATCTATTATTTTTTACTTTGTTCTTTGTTACCAATAGAGAAAATATTTTTTAATATTTTATTAACCAAATGCACAAAAACACATGTGGAAACACTGAAAAAATAAAAACATCTGTTCAAGCATGATTATCTTTATAAAATTCCTATTGTATTGCACAACAATTTAATTTATTTTGGATTTTACTTTTTTCGATTGGTAGCATCGGAAAATTTAATTGAATAGAGAGATAATTAATTTGTTAGTTTCATCCATATAGGCGCAAAAACCAACGACGCGATTTTTGATTCCCGTGGTGAGCGAAGCTGACTGCATCACCACAATAATAATCTCACTGATTTGGGAGAAAGAAAGTGGAAATCTTAATTTTAAATTGTTAGGTACTTGTTGATTTAAATAATTATAAAATATACCTTTATGGATAGATATAGTTGTTCTCTAAGTAACTGCATCTACCCCAGGGTGCATGATTCTTGGCAGTAATTTTAGGTTTATTACTTCGAAGTAACAAAGTGAGCGATATATGATACAAAAATAAAATACATTTTTGTATAAAGCTGTTTAAGTACGCACAAACAAGGAAATAATTTAGAAAAATGATCGAAAAATAAGAAACTATAATAGACAGACCTTCTTTGATAAGAAATACAAGTTTACTAGACATTTCAGATTGTGCCATGCAAATATTATTTCTATTATATATAGATTGAAAACTTGTTATTTCAAAGTGTTCCTCATTGATCTTAATCATCTTCAAAACGCCCGAGGAAAAGAATAGATTTTCTACGATATTTATTATCTAGTTTATAGGAAACAAGTGGTTTTGCATTGAAGATAAATGCCCACTGACAAGAACAAAGCATAGGATAAATTGAATACCAAAAAAACATTCTCTGATCTCAATACATTTAAATGGATATCATAAATTAGCATTAATATAGCCAGAAAAGTATTCTGTATACCTTTCTTTATTGAATTAAAGTAATTTTTTTTGAAAATGGAGAATTCTTTTTGTAGGTTTCATAAAATGATGCTATATTGACTTGAACACACACACTCAACTGCTCTTTATAATTTAGATTTTAATCAAGCAGAAATTCAGTGCAATAAGGATGATTGCAAAGGAAATTTTATTTTCTAATAATCTATGTTATTTATATTATGTATATTAACACTTAATTTAATCAAATTAAAATTCACTAAAACAATTCGGCGCCACATTTTAATAAACCATCATTTTACATTCTATTTATGACTCTTCTCTTGGTCGGTCAGTTGATTGCCCTAAGCAGAAATTTATTTTGTTGTTATTTTGTATCTGTTTGTATAATATTAAGACAAAAATAATCTGTGTTTGTTTTCTCCAGTTTATTTAACTTAGGTACATTTTGATTTAAAACTAATATGGATTTGTAGTTAACGAAAAGCGGCAATTTCTATGACCGACCAACTGTTTACATGATGTTGTTCAGAATCTTTAGTTTTTGAATGTTACATTATGTACTTGATTGTCTCTGAGGAAGCGATAAACCAATTTTGAGAGCAAACGACTGTTAGATTCTCACAAATAACTTTGCTATTTCTAATAATAAAAAAAGATTTTCTTTTTGTATAGACATACGTACATGGATAATTCCTAACATATAATTTTTAATTTATAAATTTAGGAATAATTGTGTTTCATCGCGATTATTTAAAAAAAAAGAAATGTTACTTAATAAAACACTTTACCGAAGTAACCATAGAATATGCATAGATATTCAGTTTTTATCTATAAAATTTATTCCTTCTAATAATTCTATCTTAGTGTGTAACGCATTGAATATAATAGAATCATTTTATTTTTAGCTCTAATAACTTTGGAAAATATTGAAATGACTCCAGCAATGAAATTCGCAGTAAATAGACTGCACAAAGTTTTACTGAAGTTACAGAAAATGCATCCCGATGCCACCGAATTCGCACTACTGAAAACAATCGTTCTTTTTCAAGACAGTAAGTTTTACATGTAGATTTAAATGTATAAGTAGCTTTAAATTATAACACAAAATTAGAATATACTTTTTGGTATCTACCTTTATGCACCGTATACTCAATTGATTGAAGTATTCCATTATTGTTATATTATTCTGTCGCAATGATTTCTAAAAATATCCATGTTTTAGTTTTAGAATAATCTGAAAATATAAATTGCTTGGACCATTTTATGTCAGCGACTAAAATCCATATATCCAAAAAAGAAAATATCAATACAATAATATAGAAATAAAATCTTAACTCCTCAACGGAAACGATTGTTTTCGGTTAGTAGCCTAATAGTAAGCTCAATTTTAAGCACATAAACTATCATAATAGTTTTGGGATCATTTTCTCATAAAACTTTCAAAATATGAAAGACAGGTACATAGGGCACAACTTAACGAATTTTTTAAAGAATTATAATATTTTCTTTTATTCCAAAAATTAAAAAAGTCTCAAGTTGCACAAATAGTTTGGAATATCGCATCAAATACTAGCAGTTTTATCATTATTTTACACCAGGGAGATTTTTACATAAAATACATTTTGCCCAAATTAGGTCAAAATCAACATATTTCAGAGGAGTCACGTGACTTAGTGGGAGGGGAGATCGGATTCTAAACATTTTCATAAATAACGTTGCAGCTCTTCACATTTTACCTTAGTTCCAAATTTCATCCAAATTGGTTGATGGGTCTTGAGAAAAAATCCAAGAATTTCATAGAAAAAGTAAAACACAAAATTGTTTATGGACCCAATAAAGAGGCAGCGATGGAGGTTGAGGTAGACGTATCAATTCTGAATCCCCTTGCATATATCGCCATCAGAACCCAAGTAATGCAATTAATATTTAAAAATGTTTTCTATTTTAGGTGGAGACATTGCACAGTTCGACAGCATTCAATCAGAAGTCTTACTAATTCTGGAAAAATATGAGTTATCCCGAGGTCCACAAGGAGTTGGAAGAAATGGTAGTCTTGTTTTTTTGTTGTCTGACTTTAAATCATTGCCTCAATCAGTTGTGGAACATTGTTTTTTTCATGACTCGTCTGATGATCAAGGGAAATCAATTTCAATGGAACAAAAACTAGAAAAGTTACTAACCGAAAACTAATACCTACAAATTAATATGTATCATCTTATTAATACGTACTAGGCATAATGGTATTTGGTATCTGGTATTTGGTATCTGGTATTTGGCATCTGGTATTTACACATGTGAGATGTAAAAATGGAAAATCACTAGATGGGACAAATTAATAAAAAAAGAAGTTCAAAATATGTACATATTATGTCCAATATACAATCATATTTCTCAATAAATTATTTGACCTATAACCAATAAGTACAAAATGATCGTATATTACTAAACTATCTTCAAAGCCTTTATTAATTTAAAAGTATTTGACTAATTTATTCTGGCCCATCTTGCAGATTAAAAACTGGTAAAACATGTTTACGTTTTAACCCAAACTGATAAAATATTAAAATATTCTTTTGTAAAAAATGTACATATATATGTTAAACACATAGATCAATTTATATTGTTTGTTTTGTACAGTAATTTATTTTGTTGGAAACTTTTATTATTTAATTTTGAGCCTTTTCAATGTTTAATTTTCTAAAATAAAAACATTTAAATAGTGAAAAGATTTTTAAAGTATTACTAAAAAGGATTATGTTTTTAAACAATTAGTTCATAAAGTTCTTATTTACTTATTTATTTGGTCATATACCTATTACAAATATTTTGCATTACTTAACTACTTCAGCAATTTTGTTTACATTCTCATCTCTTGTAAATAATATATTTTTCAAATAAACCATTATTAATTTTAATATAAATTATTAATTTTGCAACACAAACCTACTGGGTACTTCTTGACTTTGTCAAAATTTACTTTTTGGACCTGGTGCTTAGCCCCCTAATTATTTTGTTTTCAATGTAACTACCTAATTGGTGAAGGAAAAATATTCCATCCTCCTCATCGGCGACTACGAGATCGTTTTCTAACTTTTTAGGATTGGTTGGACAATGGCTTTATTCTTTTTCATTAATTTTGAAAAAGACTTATGTCACTTTCATTCTGTGCATTTTTATGAAGGTATGAAGGTCATCTGACAATTTTGCAGTCAATCAAAACAAGTGCTTAGTACACTCACTAGGTGAGCTGTTAGTGAAAATTAACTTCATTGTTAGTTGGATAAATTTATAGTTTTGAAGAATTGCATGTGCCCATTCAACGATCAATTCATTTATCTATTTGCTACTTACTTTTCTTTAAAAAATTTAATGTACCTAATTATTTTTTAAAGAAACCTTACATTTGATTATAGTACTGCTGATAGACAAATGGTGTTTCAAATTATTGACACTTAGTAGGTGTGGTATATGAACAAAATGAAAATAAATTTACCAGTATAAATTTAACTGCACATTTAGTTTACACAATACTAATAATACTGAAGTTAAATTTTGACTTAACAAAAGTTTGGTTTGATTCTTATTTGATTAACTCAACCATCTCTTGGCCATAAGAGCAGGTAATTAAAACAAAAGACACACACATAACTCAGTAGTTCCTGCTTTCCTTGTTAACTTTCCACAGTCAACACATGCGCTGTCACTGTGTATTTATATGTAACTACTTCTTATTAAAAATGTGTATTTATATACTCTCAACACTTTAACCTTTTCTGTGTCCAGTTTAACATAATACAAACAAAGTCATTTTCGGAAAGTCAAAATTGGTTTCTTTTGTTGTTACAGATCGAAGTCCAGATGACAAGTTGTCATACCAACGCACCAGCAAATGTCATTGGATCTGTTTTCACACAAAATATTTCTTTTCTTTCACTTTCAATGTTTATGATATAAACATGGCACTGCCTTATATCGGCACAAAAGTTAAAAAGTCAAAGGAACGACAACTACATATACCTAGTTAAGCAGTCGCCTACCAGTATATTACGTTTAGGGAATATATTATGATTTTTAATATGCTAGAAAATCTATTTTTCTTATATTTTAATTTTAATATTAAATGTTTTAGTATGAACTTGATGACATATCAAACATAAATAAAATTATAAATACATACTCAATGCAAATCATGAAATTTCTTAGATGATAAAAATAAGTTGTAATAGTAATGTTATAAAACCAATTATTTATAAGGTTTTCATAAAATTAAGAAAGAAACACAATTATAAGGTTTTGTTTCAGTAATTTTTGACCAATATGGAAAGTGGTATCAAAAGCAAGATTAGAAACAATACAGCCATGCACTTGTTGAGTTTTACAAGAGCGCGGCTCATTAGCACATAATAAAGAAGACAAGAAATGAAGTAGATGATTACAACACACGTCATGAGATGATTCTTCTAATTGTTGTATAGCAATCTCATGTTTTCTATATAAAGAAAGTGAAAATGACTAGAACTTTGATACTAAAATGGGATGCTATAGAAATTCTATCAAATTCAAATTGAATACCCAATATTAAGTCTGTATTATGACTGAACAACTAAAACTGAACTTAATAAAAAATGTTTGGAAATAACTACTTTTTTTGTCATGTGGCTTTTTGAACCAAGTACTGGCAGAAGTTTAGAAGTCACTTTATATTTCAACACCTAATTGTAGTACCTCTTATTCATTCCAGACATCTTGTCATTTGCTTTCAACACTGTAAATAATTTAAGTTCTTAAAACAATGAAACTTTGAAATGTTTTGTATCTTTCTTTCGTTTGTATGATTTGTACAAATATGGATTACAGGTGACAACCTCTATGATGTATGCATTGACAGTTTTTTAATCATTTAATAGACAAACTATATTTGTTTCAGAGTTCAATTACAAAACAGACCACAGTTCATGATAGAAGACAACAAAAAGTTAATAAAATTGTTTGTCGTAGAATAACAATCGGTTTGTTTGCTACTATCTTGTAGATAATTTGCCAGAAAACACTAAACAATGGTATTTTTTCAAGTAAAACATCTTATACCATGAAGGTAATAAACAAACCACAAAAAAAAACATTAAAAAAATTTGATTAGAATATTAAGAAACTTTATTAGATACGACATTATTTAAGTAAAGTAGTATTCATTCAAAAATCTTTATTACAATGAACCAGAAGCCTTTTATTTGAATAAAGTTATCATTGAAATTTGGTATTTATATCTGACTATAATACTTGTTATATAATAATCACCATGCTTTAAATACAATTAATTTAAAACTTGGTTAAATGCAAAATTATATGACCACAGACAAACAACAATTTAATTGTAAAATGTTTTACATTTTAGAGCATTTTCATTTCATAGAAAATGGAAAGCAACATGGCCGTCTTGGCTAGTGTGCATGATTAAATATTCATGGTCTTATCACCAAACCAAAAATGTCACGAAATGATACCACGTCACGACTTATGCGGGGAAAGAACGAAATATTAAACATTCCAAAAAACTGTTTTCTATACATTTTTACTTTCCTATTTTGCTGTTCTTTCGGTTTCCCATCAACAACATTTAGTCATGTTTATTTTCGGTGTTGTTTTACCGTCGGTGAAGGATCCAATATCCATGCGCTAATTGGCCTTGCATGCATCAATTTAGAAAATTTAGAGACAATTGTGGAAACACGCTAGGTATTCCATAGTTTTTTCATAGTATATGTACAAACCTACATGTAATTAGATTGTTTCATTTTTTGGATTAGGTCATTGAATAGAATAGATAACAAATCTCTTATTTTATTTAATAAATTTCTTTATGAAACGAAGAGTCTTACTAATAATATTAAAATTTTTAATAAAATTTACATTCAAGAATAAATCAGTGGCGGATACAGGCGTAAGAAGATAGATCAGCTAGTTTTAAATGATAATATGCAAAGCGCATAAAGGGGTGTTCAGGGGATCTCACCCGGAGAATTTTGATTTTTAGATTCAATTTCTTTCATTTCTGAATCATTTAGTTGAATATTATTAAGAAAGTTTTGTCAGAAAATCAAAATTTATTTTCCTATACTTCGATGAAAATGATATGAAACTGAAGTGATTAAGTATACATCACGAAAAAAGGAGATCTGGGGATCCACCACACCGGAAAATTTTAGAATTCTACATAGTTCAATATCTTGCATTTCTGAGTCATTTATTTTTGTATTTTTTAAGAAAGATCCTGTCAGAAAATCGTAATTTATATTTACCTAGACTTTCATTTAATATGAAAATGAATAACAAAATTGAAATGATGCACATCATGTATTTTCAAAATTAGACAAATAAAAGTGTTCAAATCAAGTTTTTGCATTTTTGGGTAATTTAATTTGTGTAATTTTTATAAAAGATCTTGTCAGAAAATTAAATTTGATGTTATCCTTGAACAATAAATGAATAAATGTAGGTACTTCGGTTTATAAAAAAAGACAAAAATAACCCCAACTGCTTAAAAAATATCAACAAATTCGGAAAAATTATGAAAAAACACAAATTTCGGGCGTTTTCTTTTTGATACTAAACTTCTATTGTTGGTATTCTGATGCACATGTTGTTATAGGTATTATAGGAAGAAAGAAAATTAAAACACCAAAAATTTCTACTGATGAAACAAACAAAGCCAAAATATGAAAACAAAAATTATTGTTTTGTAATAAACTTTCGATTATCGTACACCTATTTCACATTCTTAGAAATTTATGTCACATCCTGCTTATTTATTTCACATTAGTAGTGTAAATGGCCCCTTATTCACAAAGGGGGATCAAAAAATAAATTCTGCTTAATCGACTCAGTCAATTATGCCCAACTTATTTTTTGACCCCCCCCCCCTCCCCCTGTCTGAATATGGAGCAATTTAAGTTAGTAAGAAATTAAACATTTCTGAAGAGGGTAAATTTAAAAAAATGAATTTAGAATAAGCACTGTACCAAATTTATACTCACAGAGGCGTATAAGTTCAGGTCAAGGACTACTAAACTCAGGACATGCAAATATAGAATCCTGGGTTTAGTAGTCCTTGGTTCAGGATAACATTAATGAACGTATCACTTAAAACTGTAATTTTCTATACCATTGTGGACTAAAATTCTTTTAGAATCGAAACGACAGATCCGCTGGTGGTTTCATTAGACAAGTGGCGTATATGGTTTATGTTGTAGGTTTTGGTGGCGACTTTTGTACATTCTCAATAAACCATAGATTTGGGATAAAATTTCAAAGTAAAAAGACAAAAACGGATTAAAATAAACATTTGTGGAATTCCAACATAAATAAAATGATATATCATGATCAGGATTGCTCCTTAAATAGTCAGTTAATGGGTGAAGATTACTCCTCAAACATAAATAGTGACCCACATAGTTAAAAATTGCTTCTCCAGCACAAATGTTACACATAGTCAGGTAACAATGAGTTGGTTAAATCGCTCTGACACCAAGTATTTTGGATAGAAAAGGAGAAATATGGATTTTCCATTTTCCTTGCTCTTTGATAGGGACAACATAAAGTTCACAGCGGTAAAGTTCTAATACATCGCCTGAATGAATTCTGGAAATCTCTTTGAAGTCGGATGTAATATTGACTGTGGGGGGCCATCATTTTCAGCGCCGCATTAAACTTCTTTAAAAGTTCGGCCCGCGTAAGATAATGCTTTGGTGTATTGGCTGTACTCTCTATAAATTACTTTTAACTAAAGTCACCAATTACAGCATTAAAGGTGGATTTCTATTCTTGAAGTTCTGCATTCCATGTGGGAAAGTTCCATTCCTCAAGCTTGATGCTATCAAATCCCATTTCTGATGTTAGGGCGCCAGAAGCAATTGTTTTATAGTTAAACTTTAGCATGTCAGGACCAATCACAATACAGGCTTTCTATTGTGAAATGCAAATTACAGATAGAAGGTATGGGTGCTATTACCTTTACCGTTTAAGATGGTACTATGCCAGAATCGTATACATATGGATGAACATGTACTAGGATAGTGTTTAGCATTTTGAGAATATGTATTCAGGCCTGAGTAAACGTGAACCCTAAAAGACCAAAACCAATTTTAGACGTATGTACGATTGGGACAGTAGCGTGTGTGTGTTCAACTTTTAATGTCAGCGTACAACTAGCGTTTATGTCATTTCCCCATTAGTTGAGTGTGCATAGATTTTGCTCCACCTAAAAACGGTGTCTGCTTCACTGTCCTAATCACGATGATACATGGCCTCTGCCAGGTCAACTTACTATCTTGGGTCAAGATAATATGGTATCTCTAGAAGAAGGATAAACTTTCCGCAAGCGTTTTATGGAATTAGGCCTGATTTCTGTTTGATGTTAGGACCAAATAAAATTGTTGTTGCCGATTATTTCATAAATAAAAATTCTGGTTATGCCGGATGCTTATATAGACCCCGTCGGAGATCGAGGACCACTTGAGTGCTGCGCTAGAAGAACATGGTCCGTTCTAGTACCAATAGACTCCTTTTCAATTTGCTCGATGCAAAACTACACAAGTCCACTTTTTGTATTTTGATTGGTCTCATTATTTGAAACAATGCGTATTGCAGGATGCTTATGAAAGAGGGTGCTTGGAATCTTGGTTGCTTTAACTTGGAATTCAGTACCGTCTCTATCGTGATCCGATTTAAACAGCTTGATTAAAAGTCCTAACTATTGGGCCAGGTTCACCGGCATAATCAATCGCCACCATCTCCGTATATCGGTTGGTAGGCGTTGTAAACTTAAGGTGACATCTATAATGCGTTTTTGAATGCTGACATGCGACAATCTCCACCTCCAAAATATGTCGTACCACTTGCTCCATATCTGCATTTACTATGGCAGTGTTGATACTGTGTTTACCTTAGTAAATAAGCATCTTGATTGGATCAATTAGTTGCCCAGTTCATTTTCTCATTCTTACTTCCAGCAGCCAATGACGCCATATTTCTTCGTTACCACCAATGTAGTTGTCAGTTATAATACAAAAGTCCGAATTATCACGATAATCGAGCTGGAACAAATTATTACCGGAATTGATGTTCTCCCAACCACTATTAGTATATAAATTGAGATAATTCAACACACCAGTTTTTACCAATTTCTATTTGTTCTGCAAGGTCCATGGTATATTTAGTAGGCGTATTTGGAAGTTAACCAGCGGGAGGGTCGTCATCTGATGACAAGGTAAGAAAAATCGAAAGTTGATGGGGCGAGGACTAAAAGCCAATATTTTGTGCATAATACGTACATTATAAAAACAGCAATAGTGCTGATGCAGCATCAGACGTGTCACCAGCCGAGATAGGATCAATCTTAGTTGTCTGCTTCGCCTTTTTCGCATTGGGAAGGACACTTAGTTGCGTTGGTATTTCTCTCTTGCTCCGATGCTTCAACTGTTGGTATGCGTTTTCTTTTTGATGAAAGCCTTTGCCGTTTGAAATGGTAATTTGGCAAGGATTTGGTTCAAATTGGTAGTTTCTTTTGCGATGTTATCTGATGTTTCATTGTGATGTATGCCGCAGTGACTGGGTTGGATAAGGTGAAATGAGCTTCTGGTGGTTTAGAGACTGTAATCTCAAAAAGATGGCAGATGCTCAGACTATCGGTAGTTCTGGGTTCTTGTTCAAACTTATTAATGAGAGAGAGAGATTATCTGAGAAGATACCAATGATTGTCCAATTGCTAGTTGCTAGTATAAGTTACAGAATTAAGATAAGCGATAGCTGAAGCCATGGTCGCGGTTTCGTCACTATAAGAAGAACTTTTGATTCCTGCTGCAGTTTTGATCTCATGTCATCTCAAACACTGACATTGTTTCGTGTACAGACTTTAACTTATATGGATACTAGTATATCTTAGCACTTGACACCAACTCCCAAACCACGGGATTCTTCTGTTGTTGATCTTCACTCAAACCTTCTCACTGCGATTGATCCCCTGCGGCATCATATCAGCAACCTCACTGTCACAAGACTCCAAGATCTCCTCCTATCCTTAAACATTGGACTTATAACAGCAACTCCCCAACATGCTCTCCAAAATAATTCCTATAACTGCGGGGCCTACACAGCTATCTACGCTAGCAAATTGTCCAAAGGGAAAATTTTACTACTATCTACGATTCTGACATTCAGAATGCTAGAAACAATTTGAGGAACCTTTTAGCAGGCATCGGCAACCAGAACCACTCAGCGTATCATAGCATGGTGCATACCCACACCCAAAATTCCACAACCAACAACATCTCTTCTGTCACTCTTGCTTCTCCTAACCATGAGCAACCTGTTAAGGATTTCAGTGCAATGATGGACGCCACAAAGGTGCACAATCACAAAAAGTTACCAAGAAGTCGTGGTTACGCAAGCAAACGTTCCTGTTTTATTAAGTTTTACTACTGATCTATTTCACATTCTTACTGATTTATTTCATATTCCTACTGATTTATTTCACTTTCCTACTGATTTATTTCACATTCCTACTGATTTATTTCACATTCCTACTGATTTATTTCATATTCCTACTGATTTATTTCACATTCCTACTGATTTATTTCACTTTCCTACTGATTTATTTCACATTCCTACTGATTTATTTCACATTCCTACTGATCTATTTCACTTTCTTACTGATTTATTTCACTTTCCTACTGATTTATTTCATATTCCTACTGATTTATTTCACATTTCTACTCTGATTTATTTCACTTTCCTACTGATATATTTCACATTCCTACTGATATATTTCACATTTCTACTCTGATTTATTCGTTTAAAATTATTATAATCAAAAAGGTTAAAAAGTGTATTGCTCAATTTCTAAAATAAGTGAAATCATATTTGGGTGCTAGCTCTCACAAGGTAGTATGAGTGGTTGCTATTTTTACGTTTTTAAATAAATATAAAGAAAACATAGTCTGGAAACCAATGCCTGTATTTCATAGCCTCGAGTAACTCTAAAATAGGGGAAACTTGAGCATATTGTGTAATTACAATGCTATTATACAATTTTGAGCTCTAATTCATATCTATTTTAAAATAACATTTATCTAATACAGTAGCTATCTATCCAGTGCAAGCTAACACAAAAATATAATTTCACTAATATTAGGGTTCGAACTATCATAACTTTTTACCTTTTGGCTCTCAATTAAATTATATAAATACATTGTTGCTACACAATATCGATAGGTACTCTTTAGCAATAGTAGCTAAATACCATTTATGGAATTTCATTTCATATCTACCTACTTTCTTAGTTCACATCACGGTAGCCAAGTTTTTATTTCTTGTTATGAGGATAACTTTGTAAAAAATCCTCATTGCTATACAATATTGGCATCCCCCGTTTACTATGTAGGTATTGAACTTACAATTTTATTAACTTTGTTACACTCGATTCCATCGGAGACTAAACAAATAGAAAAAAGTCATCAAGCATATTACATTGGCAAATGCTCTAAAATGATTCATTTTCAGAGATCCTATATCACCCCCCCC
>JAUYWI010084630.1:0-12837 GCA_034780595.1 Parotoplana pacifica
AAGAAAAACGAAGCATGTTGGAAACAATAATCAGAAGAAAGAAGAATTGGATTGGACATATAATACGTGGAGAAGGAGTGGTCAAAGCAATTCTGGAAGGTCGATTTCTATGGAAATGTGGAAAAGGAAAACCAAGAAATGGGATGTTAGAAGAATTAAATCCAAACATCTAGAGAATTGTAGGACCGAGAAGGATTGAGAAAGCGGATGCCTTAGAATTGAACCTGCCTAATAACTGATTCGGCAGAACACACGATATATAGATAGACGTATAAATATCCATTAATGAGTCTAATAATACATATTTCATCTTAGAAAGAGAAACGCATTGTGACATATGTGATATTTTTATGAATTTAATTGACTTTAAATATATCGACTTGAATATAAATTAATGACAAGCTAGGAGATCACAGGTACCTATAGCTAAGCTCTAAACTTATCTCCATCACAGTCAGTAAAATGAATTCAAACCATTTGATAACTGCAAACATTACTAGGGGGTTAGGCACATAATAAACATAATACATATTATGCACAGATACATACATACTGCACAGATCAGTATCTCGTAGTGCTGCTAGCTCATCTAAATAATACTAATAGATGCTCATTCTCTCATACCTTGTCAATGTTACTAGCTAAAGTCGAAAGTCAGTATATGTATATGTAGCTTATTATTCAACCAGTAGATAGGTACCTAACTTTGCTAAGGTCAAAGTCCTGTTGTAAACTCTAAACAACATTCGCAATCAAAGTTATATACACGTAAGTGTCAGGTAAATAGCTATTTCAAATACTTACATTATAGTACAAAACAATATGCAAAATTAAAAATGAGTTATGAAACCAGAATGTAATAAAGTCAGGTAGGTATAAATTACTCATTAAATTGTTTGAGGGTCTTATTATTAATCAACTTGAAAATGGTCGAGAAACTGTTTCTTTATTTCCTATTTTATGCATCTTTAGGTTTAGATATTTCAGAGTCATAAAATCCAAAAGCCGCAGGGCTATAGAGGTATGCAGCTTCCAAATGTTCTATTTTTTGCCATAATTATTTGGATCAGTTTTGTCTATCTATTTTTGCGTTCTATTTATCATAACTCAGCACCCGCAGGCTGACAAACGCTTCTATGCCGCTGTATCTGACTTCGATAATTATTATTATGTCTATCTGGCCAAACCTGCCAACCCTTAAGGCTGAAAACGCGGGAAAATTTAAAGAAACAAATCGGGCACCCAGGAGATAGGGCGCGGAAGTCTGAGGATTCTTCTACAGAAATTTTTGAAATATAAAATGTTAATGAGGCCCTCTAAAAGTATATTTGTCCAAAATGGAGTTTTAATTTTCAAAAACAATTTACACTTTTATGGTGTTTTATTGCGTGTTTTTTAATGAATCACAAGTTTAAATAAAATGTCATCAAGAAATCACGAACTTCTGCAACACTGTTTGCGAGGGTGCCCCCAATTGAAAATTAAATTTCTATATCTTTAACAATGATCGCAAATTAGCATATTTATAATTACAGAATGCAAAAGTTTAACATATTTAAAAGAAATTGCAATCGTCACTTGAGAATCACTACCATTTTTCTTGATCAATAGTAACTGATTTCCGTGTATTTGTGATCTTGTGTTTGAATTCTTGTAAATTGTTAAATTTGTCAATTGGTACGATGTCGTCGAATTTGGGTCATTCGAATTCAATAAATTCATTCCGCAAAAGTCTCTGCGTGGTGTTCTTTGAAGGTCTTGTCCAATTGATTCCTCCTGATGGGTTGGGTCCCATAATTGCTAATTAATCAAACTAACTTACTGGCAGCTGCTATAAACTTGTCATGTAGAGGAAAGGTCATCAAGGGCTGATCCAGATGACGAATGTAATGCTTCACACAACTGGTCACTGTCTTGAGGTCCTCATCAGATAAATTCAAATGATTACGCTGCGAATCGTCTATAAAACATAGCGAAGTTGTGCCATTAACGTTCTCTATTTAATTCGACTTCTAAATAAACTTAGTTTCCATTAGATTTCGAAAATCATAAAAAGTTTATTCATCAATAATTCTATTTACGTCTATGCTCTAAGCATAGTTTCTGTATCTAATAAAGATAATATTCAAACTTTGTGGCCCAACTTATGAAGTGGAACATTAAAATCTGTAAAGAAATCTAATAACATTTAGAGAAATGGTACAACGAACGAAGAGTTTCCTCCATCTACCCATATACTAAATGTCTAATAATCTCAGATTTAATTTCTAAAATGTCTAGTTCCCTTGACAGTCGGTACCGACTGCGCATACATTATGAATATTAAACAAATATTTTTATTCTCTGACATTAAATTTAATTATCTCAAAACAAAACAAAAACCAGCTCCACATTTTCCAAACTAAAAACAAACCTACCCAAGCCAATTTGAATCAGCCTATCCAATTTGGACTTGGAGGCAGCCAGCCGATATATGCCTTGTTCAGTTAAACCTAGCAAAAGAAATAAACAAACAAAACCAGAAATTAGACAACAGATACTGCAACGTCGTAAGTCCGTATCTATAACAACAGCTAAGTGTCGTAAGTACATAGTTAACTTGAAACTCGGTTACTTACAGACATTATTGGTTCGAATTGTCTCTGGCTATTATGTTTTTGGTTTACTTAAAGATATCCCTGAAAGGTCTTAGCCCACTTACTAATCCGGTGTACCAAATATGATTGCCAGATAATCTAGAAACTGTTATCATGGCGATTTTTAATTAATATTGGTGATCATTCAGATCTAGTGAGGAGTGCATCAAGCCACACATGTCCTGCTTTACGTCATTTGGAAATTCGACAAGCCATTGACTTGCATTACTAAGTAAGTAAACACCAGCGCCAACAAGTCAACTGAAGACATAGGCGAGGAGTCTAACACGGCAAAATACTCACAATTCATCATTTCAGAGATAAATAAATAAATCACGTCTAATCTAAGGAATCATTGATCTGCCACGGCGTACTTGGGTAAGGCGCCATAGCCACAATACAAAACAGTTTATTTCTGTAAGAACAAATCAGCATTAATGTTGAGACGAATTAGGCTAGAACCGGGTCATAAAGAGGACCCAATTGAGAGCAAATGACAAAGTAAAGTGTCTGCAAACAATTAAGTACCTACTCATACTTACTTATTCATTAGATTTTTGCTGGCAAGTTCATTACTAAGTTTGTTAATTTATAGAGTAAAGCCTTTTAGTAACATGTTACCCGATCAATCGTTAGGCAAGTGTATTTTATTCACATTACAATATGTCAGCACTTCGATGGTATTTGCTCAAACTATAAAATGCAATCACTCAGGTAGAGTGAATGAACCGAAATATGTTTTAAATTTGTCACTATGCTAGCCTAAGTGTATTTATTGGAATCATCTTGGATCGGAAGCCGAGAGGGGTTTAACCATAACATCGGGACGCCCAAGTGGTGCCAACCATAAGCTTCACAAATGGACATTCAACATTATTTGTCAAATGGTGAAAATATGGATAAAACTAAGTTGCTTCAATTCACCTCAAATTTACGCTGCTCTAAAAATATGATAAACATTTTCTAAAAGTTTCAAATTATTTGGTTAATCAAATCTAACAAGTTTGATGCTATTTATAGTTTTAATACTATCTGGCCTGTAAATTTGAAGTGAACCAAAGCAACTCTTTTTTACTATTATTTTTTCAGTACATTTTTTGGCGCATATGGGATGACTCCTGGCGCCATGTGCACGTACCACTTGTGCAACTGAAGAACATCTCTAGCAAAGTAGAACTCGGTTAAATCCCCGCCCTCGGCTCATGGTCTATCTCAAATTTCTCAATAAACTGATACAGGCACACTTGAATATAATTAATTTTATAATTTGCATAAAAAAGTTTAAGATTTAAACTACGCAGAATAATGATTTTAGTAGCCTACTAAATATAGAAAACACAATCTAACATATTATAATTGAATATATTGTTACATATTATATTAAACAGGTTATTGAATGCAAATCGGATCTATTAACGAAAATGATGTGTGCTGTTGAATGTCCAAATTGTAAGCTACCTCTGCTGATTTTTCTAATTTTCTAGTTTTTCAAACTTAATGCAATGATTAATTGTATAAAACACAGTTGCCAATTTATCGACTTAAATATTGATGTACTGATGTATTGAATTTCATTAGAATCCATTTAAAAGTAGAAACAAGTAGGACTCTAACATGTCCAAAAATGATCATTTTAGAAGTTATAAACAATCCAAATGAATTTGATGATAATTTATTTTAATTATTTTCAAATTTACAGGTACCAGAAAATATTAACAACACCTAATTTTGACTTTATAATGACCGTAAAGACGGTTGTCCTGCATTATTTTTTTTCTTGATTTTGTTTTACTAGAGACGCCGTTTTCCAATGAGGTAGGGTAGACACAGCGGTTCTGGTGCTGATTTAGCTTGAAATATGATGTAGAATCTAAGTTTTGGTACCAAATCTTATTTACTTTTGTGCACACTATGAAGGGTTTCCTATTTTGTGCGAAATATTAGTCTTCTCAGTTTCATGTTTTTTTAAAATTAAACCGGTAAGAAGAGAAGCAAAATATTGTTAACTGACCATACATGTACATTAGCGAGTAATATAAATAATTAAGTAGTATATTTTTATCAAAGTATGAGTGCCCTTTAATAAAGAAACAGGCTTTCCAATATATTTTTTTCAGATTATCTTTTACCTTCTCTCTTCTTATGCTACTTAGGGATTTTTCCTAACTTTTTAAACTGTGATATGAAATATACGAAAATTTTATATTGCTCAGACTGTGATTATGCCTGGCTGATGAGGCCTAAAAAGCCGAAACAGCTGTCTTGGGCTATCATTGGCAAGTAGTATAAATAAGTAGTGTTTTTAAAAATCCAAGTATACGTTTCTTTATTATTACTATTAACACATAAAACGTACTCTCAATTAATTAAAAAAACAGATATTTATTAATTACTCGTAAGTATTGTACTAAAACAAAATATTAATATAGACAAAATATATAGAATTTATCAATCCATATAAATCGTACAAATTTAGTAATTTATTCAAAATGCAAAAGAACGGACTAAGTACATACCTCTTTTTTCAATCTCGTCCAAACATTTATGGAGAAATAATTGTCCATTGCTGTCTAATTTGGCTAAAATCAAGTGAACAACTTCATCATTGCAGCTGCTATAAAACTGATTATATGTATATTAAATATGTACTAGATAGGCGTAGAACTTGCATTGTAGATTTTACATGATTCACAAAGAGTCATTCTGAAAAAGCGATTATATGCCGAATTTCAGGTAATTTGGTTGAGAAGTTCGCCTAGAACTCAAGTCCAATTGCCATTTGCAAGTGGTTCATAATTTTTTTTGATTTTCAGTAATAATATTAGCAGTTTTGAAGATAAACAGACATCAAACATAGCTCTACAATCGATGCAAATTCAAGACAATTTATTATGAAAATTTGTAGATAAAATTTTGGTAAACGAGAAATAAGGCAATAAAATTTTAGAATACCCTGCAATAGGCTATCCAATTGTTGGCTCATGATTACATTAGAAAATAAACATGAATATTAGCTACCTGCAGCATAATTTTAATAAATAAATGATCTCTGCCTGTCCAATTACTGTTACAAGCACTTATTTCTCTATGGATACAACCACATTCCTCTATGGTTACAAGGACACTAATAGAGATAGCTGATAACAAGAGGCATAGTTAAATGAACATGACATCTAGATATAGTATCTCCAGTGCTGTCAAGGTACTAGTAAATAATTTTGAAGCTAACAGACTATTTAATTAAATCGATAATATATTAATTGCGTTTACGACATGAAGAGGCTTTACAGGTAAATAATTTCTAGGAAATACATTTATCAATCAGTGTCAAAGATAAGTTTTTATCATCAGCAACTTTCAAAATAAACTTCATTAATTTGCTACAAAAAAAATCCTGACCAAATGCATCGGGAAATGTGTTTGTAAATTTAAGAACAAAAGTTTGAATTGTATGTTAAAAGTCCGCATATCTCACTCAAGAACCTTAAAAGTGGGGCATTTCAAAATTTGAGTATAAATTTTGGTTACAAAACTTCCCACAATTTTAAGTAAGAAAAAATATTATTCAAAAATTACCAGTATTATCTCATTTCTTAATTTTCCATTTAGGCAAGACAGGATACTTGGTTTAGCTTTTATTGAATTTTGCAACCAAAAATCAATAATCACAAATAATATAATATAATTTTGAAATTGGTATTACCTAGATCCCAAACAACCCCACTTGAAATATATCGCCATAAGTTAAATTGTTGACCCATATAACGTCATCAGTTCCAATAACGAACATAATTGTTGATAAATCTTTCCAGGCCCAATAGATAGATATACGAAAAGTTTAATTTTCTAGTTAAGTGGGCGGTAAACCCTCCACCCCACCCGTAACAACAGCAGGATGAACTTCTGGGGTGTGACGAAGAGGGAGTAAGAAACAAAAAAATCAGCACTACGAATCATGGAAGTAGTCTTAAACGTTTCATTTATCAAATCCTGCTCGTATAGTTTTATGTTTGTGACATATCCTTTTTGCTTTGCAAATGGAATTGGCAACAAGGTGGGAATATGCAAGACAATTTTCGGGTTATAAGTAAATGCAAAGATGCCAAAAGCATTCTGGATAAAACTTAAACTTCGCGACAGAACATTTAAACAACTTTGTACTCACTCAACACCGGATCCTGAGCTCTAGATGTAACAGGTGCAGCGTAGATCTGAAATATTCAATTGAATCTTTGTTAGCTGCCATTCGCATTATAAACATTCCCCACCAGCAACTAGTCTTAAAGCAAATTTTAATCTAACAAAGAAAAATATCTCCGCAAAAATACACAGATAGCAATAACCATTGATAAATGGGTACCCTACACGATGATTAAATACCCGTTCCAAAAAATCAATGATTAGTTGATAAATATGAAATAGAGGGAGTCCCAAAAAGGCGATAACATTCATAGGTGTAGGCCATGCTAATTGGCTTATTGTAGTGGAGGATACCAACACGGAACTTAAATATCTTGCTCATCTTCCATTAGCCACCTATTGTACAATATAACTATATTTATTCACCCTATAATCTATACATTTTGACTGAATTTTAGGAATGTCTGTATAAATAGATGTTAGTCATTCAGGACATCCTGTACAATACAGGGTTCAGTCTGTAGTATAAAATCCTAAATAGTGCATAATTTCGTATACATAATATTTTTTAAAATCAATGAATTTTATAATCAACAATTTTCCCAAACTGACAACGCGGAGGCCTTTTATTTCTAGCGACATTTCAGTAAATAGTACATTTGTATAAATCTAAATAATAGGTACCGGTTCTGTTCCATCCATTGCTGTAATCCAAAGTTGCAAATCTTCCTGAGAAATGGCTTGCATGGTAATTGGGTCCTTCCTAAATGCATACAAAAATAGACATTTTTTTGTAATAAATAAATAAAGCATGAATTTCAATTTCAAAATTTGTTGATGTTTAAAAAGAACAGCATCTGAAAATAGCAGAAACATTTTGGCATCACGTCATTAGATTTATTTTTAATTAAATTTATGTAAAGCAATTTCAGCATGAGTGTTGTTTTTGATGAACCAATTCTATAAAGCACACATCGACATACCCATAATACCAGACATGCGTTTTAAAGTAAAACATAATAATAAATATTCGAAACACCTACTTGGATTTAAATATAGGCCATTTTTGTTTAACTAAATGTTACATTGATACCGTACATTTTGAAATGGGGATTAAATAGAAGTAACACACAACATTAGAAGATAACAAAAAATGACAGATATCCATCACCAATGATGTAGTATTTATTGCCGACCCAACGTTAGTTTCTTACCGTTCGTCTAAGAAAATGTCAAAACAGAATCTTCGATCGATCGTATCACTAGCCCTGCGGACACACGAATTGAGATGGAATTTATCTTCAGTCTGCAAAATAGTAAAACAAATGAATTTTAAAACAACAGCAAAAGTAACTTCCTTTTTACTAATAACAGCCAACTCTCATTAGATGTGCTTATATTTGTGTCTCTAATGAAGATTTTGCTTTTCGTTTCAAGTTACTTTACAATAAATTAAGCACCAGAGGTTATAACACTAAACTTCTATTAGGAAAATTAAGTATGTTTTCTAATACATATAATGGCTGAATATATTATTAATAATTCTGATTTATATGAATTTAGTGTCAATTTTAAGTTAGCGAAATACTCTTCAAAACTCATCCCTAATACTATTACTAATCCTTTAGATTCTGCCAATTTTGATATTAGTGTTAAGTCTGAATCTAATTTATAGATTCATGATGCTATATCTAATATACCAGAACTAATATTAATTCCGTTAATTTTTTAAAATTCTGCTACATTTAATAATTCCTTTTGTCACAATCCACCAAAAGGTTTACATATTTAAATGGTTTAATCCAAATATTCAACTTTCTTAATATGAATGGTTATTTAAATTCCAATAATGAATTTCTTTCTCTTCTTACCTATATTAATTATAGTTCAGATAGTTCTATCAGGGATGTTATTAGTTTATTAAAATCTTACGATGATTTCTTTGATACTACAGATCAACAATATGGTCATGAAGCTTTCCTTAAAATCATTAGTAATAACAATATTGATTTTATTAATTTAATGGACTTTCTGAAACAGATTCATGATATTGACAGGTAATTCATTTTATCACCAAACAAATAAAGATAGATTTTGTAATAATTGTCAAATAGTTACACAACATTCTATCACTTACAATACTATCAATTTTCCCAGAATATTAACTATTCTAATCAATAGATTTAGTAATACTAGTTGTTCCTAATAATATATCTTATACTAACCACAATTATGATATTTTTGGTATTATTGGTTATATTGGTTCTTCAATCAACCATGGCCATTTCATTTCTTGTATAAGGAATATGCATTGTTGGTATACTTATAATGATTCCACCATCTCAAAAGTTGATTTCGATCTGCCTTTTAACCCTTTCTCTGCTGAAAGACGGGCAGTGCCCGGCCTAGTTAACTGTTATATTGGGCTGGTCCGTCCTCCAGCACAGAAAATCATTATTCAAATTAAAGTGCGCAGAGAATGGGTTAATTCAACTAATGCTTATTTAGCCTTTTTGGATTTTGAATAATAACTAGATTATGGGAAGAGTGACGGTTGTGTACACATAAAACTGGTTAAAGCTCACCGTTGAGGGTTCTAAGTCCCACACCATATTTATTGTTATTGTTTTGCATTTTAACAATTTTACATTTTTCATTTCTAACTGGATAGTTTTATGGATTTCGGATGAACTAGATGGTACTTTCAATCGCCTAGCTTGACTGACCATTTATCATGCTTCAGCTTGGGCATAGAACAAGATGCACATGATTACATAGTTTTGATTTGATCTCGAAAAGATGCTGTTTATACCTTCAAGCCATATACTTTTTGCACATCTTTTGGTTGGATTATATTCATTACTATGATGTTAGTACTGTCGAAGGCTTGACAGATATTATCTATTAATTTTGTATGTTTGCTGCAGTAAAGATTTCATATAATAAGGCAATCAATTAACTTCTAAGTTCTAGATTGATTTTAAAATAAAATTATCAAACCTGTAAGTTCTTGAAGCGCTACTTTGCCCTTTGAGGTCGATGCAATGTGAGCATAAGTCTCCATAGCAACTAAGCGATTAATGGGAGAAGAAGATGTTTCTATTGCCAAAGTATTGATTGTTTTAAGCAAAAATGGAAATCGCGAAAGTGTATCAGTGGGATAGAGGTGAGCTAAGTGGCCCAATAATGTTAAATAACCTACAAAAAATAAACAACAGTTGTACTTTTGTCTAAAATTATTATCAATATAAAATAAATTACATAATGGTATACAAATAAAATATGCAAAATTATAAATAGTAAATATAAGACCATAAAAATATGCCTTTTAAACAATGACATCACTAAACATCAAACGTTGCATAGCACTTATAATAGCATACTCGTAGTTTCATAGTTTTGTTATAAATTTAATTTGGTTGAATTATTCAGGTTGGTGCAGAGGTCACGCCCCATGGAGATATATACAATAGCTGCTTTTATAAGATAATTGGGTATTCTTTCTGGGACGTATGCAATCCATTCCATAAATGTAATTCTAAAAATTTTCTTGTTCCAGGAATAAATTGCTGGAATATCCAGGAATTATCATTTGATAATGTCTTTGTCCTAATCGGAGTACGTACATTAAAAACTAACAGAGGCAGAAAGAGTGGAATTAATTTTCATGTTTGGACGTGATGATGCTTCTAACCGATCTGTCGCAGAACAATTTAACCAACATCACCCAAATAGACAGTTTTAATTTAATAACAGATGTTGTCTTCTGCGCCACCCTGTATCATGTAGAATTGGTTATTTAATTAATATAATTATGTATCTAAAACAAAAATATGTATATTCTCCTAGCTCAAATTTCTCTTGAGTCCAAAAATCTTCTTCCTCATAGTAAGCTTGTCATTTTGTATAGTTAACAGTTATGTACTTATATTTCGTTGACCATGAAAGTTTTGAATAATTTAAAATATAGTTTGAAAAGCACTCACTTGTCAAACTAGTGTAGCAAAAATTAAGAAAATAGACAATTTTATACCTGGAAGCAACATATCACCACAAGGAATTTGATCTAGTTGCTCTAATTGTTCAACCAGAACAGATAGAGTGCCTTTGTCATGAAGCAGTTGAGCACCCATATCCAATGTCACTAAATCTTGCAAGAGCTCAAGAGAGTTGAGTCGAATTAAGATGTCATCACAGGTTGTGCAAAAATCAAGCAAATTATCCAAGAATCCAGCAAGAACAATAGTTTCGAAATGAGTAGAAGACACAGAGGCAACTTGCAAGGTTAGCTGGAATCAGAAATATATTTTGTTTTTCCGGTTCGAAATCAACTAAACCACACAATGTTGTGTCTCTTTAAATATTTATAATTTTTTAAACCCAAGACTTAACAAGTCTTGGTATGTCCACCATGCTCAATTTTTCATATGGTTTTAGTTTTCAGAAGTTGATTGACTTTAATACTTTGAAATATCAGTCATACTATCTAGTGAAGCTAACACATTCAAACAAAATTCACTTATTTTATGGTTTGAACTAACTCACTTTTGGTCTTTACCCATAATGAAATTAACAAAACTACATACTTTAATCCTACACTATAATTTGATTTTGATCAAATACATTTGAAATAAATTAATCATTTGGAAAACCAATGATATCTATCTAGATAATGGTCAAAAGAGTAACCAGAAACATTAGTCAACCATTTAAAATCTTGTTGGTAAAAAAAGGCTTGGAATCACCATACAAAATGCTCAAGTTACAGTGAAACTGATTATTTGGTAGTACATTATGCCACGAATTGATTTATTTCTCACGAATGTGCATAATATGTGCTTTTTGCAATTTTTTACCGGTTTTGTGTGCTCTCAAGAAAAAGAATACAATTCTATAATGACAGAAATCGCGTTGATTTCATCACAACTTCTGAAATATTTACTCACGCTTATTTCAAATCAGATTTGGCTGAGATAGGTTTCAATTCTTTCGTTTCATCACGGCGGTGTCAAAAAATCATCTTACTACATTTTGAAAACCCAGTTTACAGCATTTTGTATAGTCCAGGAGAAATTAATATTCAGCCAGAATGTATCTAGCTTAGCACAACTCACGAGATTTTATAAATTAAATGCACTGCATATACAAATGTACCACGTTAAATAATAACTAACACACTGTAAAATGAACAATCGGATATTGCATAACCACAATTAAGCAACATTTATCAAGAGATTTGTGTGAAAATTCTTTTTCGTTTCTCTCATTTTATAACCAAAACTAGTTGAGGGAAAAGTTTTTGTCAATCATTTCAGTGACAAAATGAAACAAAAAATATTGCACGAACCAAAATTCGGTAAAAATGACAAAAAATACAACACACCATTGTTTAACATAAGTAAACTGTTGTGGCTCAAATAAATCACATTTTGTGACTTTTGTGTTGAAAAATAACCACAATTGAAAATCATATATATTCACAGACAATGATTGTCAAGTACATTCAATAGTACATATTGGGGCCCTGGATTTTCAATGTTGAATTCAAACAAATGTAGCTATATTTCAAACTTGCACTACTTAGTTGAAAAATTCATTTTTATTTACTTTACTAAATAGTAATCACTGACAATAAAATATAATTGATAGCAACTACTCATAAATAATATAATTTACCTCATAAAGACGAATTTTATCTTCTGGTTTAACAAACAACCCCCTTTCGTCAGATAAATGAGTGCATAACATTTGACAGCCATTTGGTTCCAAACAACCTGAAACAGAAAGAACAATCTTGGTGGTGGTAGTGGTAACAATGTCCTTTAAAATATAAACTCAAATTGCTCAGATTACCATAATGCATTTACTGAATCATTTAGGATCGCATGTCTGAGAATAAAATGAAGTTGGGTTGAATTTAACCAATTTCACAAAAAATAATGATTAATTGATATTTAGCAAGAGAAAGAGGCCCAAAGATTAAGATCAAAGTAAATGGAAACATCCTTGAACAAGTATCAAATTTCAAATACCTCGGACAAGTTATTACTGAAGATGGAAA
>JAUYWI010084641.1:0-37118 GCA_034780595.1 Parotoplana pacifica
CAAATCAATCTATGGCCATTTTCACAGTACTGGAAAAGTATACTTTATATTACTCCACTATAAGAGATAGCTCTACACATTGAACTAGAGCTAGTTAAAGTTCAATGGCTCTACAGATACTGGAAAAGTTCTACAGTGTGGTAAGCATAAGAAAAAATTATTTCTTAAAAAAGTAGTTTGGTCATAAAATTTAAACAGTAGACAATTTTAAATTTTAATTGGTATTTCTATGGCGATACTTTTGCACCAGAAGAGAGTGCTCAGATATTGGAATGCACTTTCCATTTACTATTTCATTGTGTCTCTGGTCTTACAACCACTAACATTAGTAATCAGAAATGTATATTGGTCTACACCACACAATACTGCATCATAACCAAGATTAAAACATTTCTTTTTCTTTTGGATTTAGCAACTGGTAATTATGCTACGTATCATTGTTTACTTAGAACACATTCTCTTCTAGTGCTTAGGTAGTTGAACTGGAAGCTAAACTGTGTTTTCCTTTTTAAATCAATCCATTAATTATTATAGATCATAGAATTTGTGGATTTGGTCACTTTCTTTTGTAATTATTACATTTTCAAATTCTATTTGATTTTGTACAATAAGTAATCATAACTCCCATGTTTTACATACATTATTGTTCTTCTAAAAGAATTTTATTTGTCATTTTTTATTACTGTTTTCCTATTCCTGTTTAAAACCAATCATTTAATTATTGTTTTGACACTTTAAATTTGTTGTTGCAAAGTTTATCCCCTTTATGTTTACTATTAGGTAACAGACCATAGCTGCTTTAGTATTAGAGATCAATCAATATTAATCATAACTGCTAACATTTTGGACACATTTAGACAACTTTGATAAACGTTCTAAAATTTGATGATCGCTAAACACGAATATGTAAACAAAAAAATAAAAAATATAAATTTTTTTCTATGCATGGTATGAAAAGTGAATTTTTCATTACATGACAGGCGTGAAAAGTAGTACTTTTCAATATCTGCACAACTTTTCATGTCATGTGCAAAATATGTTCTAAAGATTTAAGACCAAACAATATTTGGTAGTTGTGGTTCAACATCGAATAAATCGACCAAATGGTACTGGCTGCAAAATTTTCCTCCATTTTAGGATGGTCGAAATATTGGGCGAGAAACAAAATTAGTGTAACCAGGAAAACTGATTCCAACAATCGTCATATCGCTTATTCGATTTTCATGGCAACGCATCTTGCATTATTTGGTCTGATGATCTTTTCATTTTGCTTATTCGTGCTAAATTTTACAGTTAATTGCAGGAATTGATATATATCGGATTTCAAAATTAAATGGATAAATAAGAGATCACCATAGTGAATCCACAATTTCCATAGATGTTAATAGATGTAAATTTCCATAGATGTAAACTTTAGAATTGTAGAGGGTATAGAAATAAAGTACTTTTCCAATACTTGGATATCTATTAAAACTCGATCACTGCGCTCTCTTGTATCAATAGATATCCTCTTATTGAAATTAAATGAAAATAATTATTTCATGAATTATACTACCAATTACTTAGTTTTGTTTTAAATATAAAAATACTTAGTTATGATGTAGTTATGTTTTACTCGTATAGGTTGAATGTCATGTAATTGCTTGTGTTAAATGGATATTATATATTATTTCTCTGCAGCAGTATATTTTATAAAAATCAATTAATAAAGTCTATAGAGAAACTGTTCAGCTCAATTAAGTTTGTAATTAATTTACTGTACTTTTATAATTGCTAGCAACTAGTAACGCGTGTTCCTGGAGCCAATGAAGCCCCAGTCCGGACTGAACGGTCCCATGTGGACTACTAGTTGCTAAGCTACCAGAGTGAGTGCCAGGCAGTGGACCGCCGACTGGCCGACCTGGAGGCCGCCATTGAAGATATGCGTGTGGATGTGCTCAGTCGCAAATGTCGCGTTAATGTGACAGAAGTGGACGCCCTTGCACAGCACCTTGGGCTTGTAAACAAATCCCTTACTCAACTTAAAAGTAAGATGTCTTTGATTGTACGAGTTGGAGTTGAGTGCTGTTAATGTCATTGCAATTGGTATAGATTTCATTTTAAATAAAAAATTGTATTAATGTAAACTAAAACTAAGGATTTGATTCATCAAAATAAATAACTTTTGTAAAAAATATATTTATTCTAACTTTAATATAGGTAGAAATTATTTATAGAATGTTTTTTGCAGAACTACGACAGACAGAAATGTGATATGAAATGTTAATTTAAGATTTGTTTCGCTTTGGTCTGTTAATTAGAAAATAAGAAAACATTTTATATATTTCGTTGTATCTATCTACCTTCATTTGATAATTGTCATCGACTGAATGAAGTTAATAGATTAAATATAACATGAGTGCCAAAAGATAAATTTAATCTTTGAATTGTGATTTTTGTAAATCAGTTTATGTTGCTACCTTTTTGCGTTATCCAAAATAATAATTTTCTGTTCATCATTTTCAACATATTCCCAATAAAGTCTATAAAAATTGCCTACCTTCCATTTTTAATGAGCTCAACGTATAAAGCTCAACGTCTAAAGCATTAAATCTAACACACCAAATTGAAAATTTATGAACTGCTTTGGACTTTAATGGCTTAATTTATTGGTGTAGTGAAAGATTTCTATATCAAACATAATTATCAATGTCTTGTTTTGTCTAGACCAGTTTCCCAAAATCCAGCTACAAATGAAACCGGTTCTTCAAGCTGAAATGGAAATTGTCATGAGGGATGAAAAGTAAGTTATTTGATTCAAATTTTATTTGATATCGATTAGTTGCGATTCTACATTTTCTTTCGTCTTAATACCTACACCTCCACTAATATTATGTAGATTATAGTCAGTGACGGAAATTCATAGAAAATAGACACAAATTAATGATTGATTATTTAATATATTATATAAATTTATTTAAAAAAAACAATTAAAAATAGTTTTAATTCAAATAAAACTAATATCCAAACATTTATTTAATAGTTGTCTTTTTCATATTATAATTTATGATCTAAAGAATGCTCAATTTATGAGAAATTGCGAAAGATTTTTTGAGAAAGATTTTGATGGTATGTAAACAGATATTGATTATATTTATTTATTACTTTACACAGGCATTTAATTTAAATGACTATATTGATTATAGTTACGATTAATTGCTTATTTTACATAGATACCTTAAAATCTCTTTTACTTCGTAACTTTACATAGTAGATTCTTTAAACATTTATTGGTTTTCTTTTTCTCTTACTTTGCATAGATTCCTTAAAACAGAATTAGGACGTCTAGAAGGATCGATGAAAAGATGTAAAAAACTGACGGGGACCTTATTTACTTTGAAAAGGTAACCAACCAACGTTTATTTATGTATTTTTTAATTGTGAATTAGAAGTATTCTGAAAAGCACCTAACAGTGAAATAGTTGCCACACTTACAAGGTGACACAGAAAAATGTCACAAAATTGTGTCGTAAATGTTCTTAGGAGTTTTTATAAAAAATAGTTTGACGTCTGATTACTAATGTCTTTAATTGTTTTAAGTATTTTTGGTCTGATCACTCTAGATTCACGTGACCGCTTTGACTAAATTAAGTAAATTTCTACGTAAAAAACTGCATATTATGAAAATGTTGTATCTGACAATGTTATTGAATTTCAGTGATACATCGATTTATTTTTTCCAACGTCATGACCACCAATATTTCAGTCCAATTGATGTACCTCTGTGTTCTTCTAGTTTTGGTGTCATTTTTTTCTGTGACATTCTGTATACCAATTTGACAAATACTCGTAGAAGTTATGCCTTCTTATAGTGATATACATCATTGGATAGTTCAAAAATATCTAACAAATGTGAATTAACTTTTACTGTTGTTCAGAGAAATTGTGTTACTAAGTCACCAAAATGTTCAGTGTAGTCCTAAACAACATGATATCAACTTATCAATGTCCAGTGTAGCCATAAATAACATGATATCAACTTATCAATATCCAGTGTAGCCCTAAATAACATGATATCAACTTATCAATGTCCAGTGTAGCCCTAAATAACATGATATCAACTTATCAATAGACCCAGTCTGCACTTAAATGATCTAGCACGCACTATTTACCTTATTATTATTATTATTATTAAATGCACAATTTAGCAATCACTTATTATTAATAACTTTTATTGAAAGTTAATTTTAAATTTCTACATTTTCTGTGTGCTCAATAATATCTGTCTAGAATATGTGTCTAGAATTCATTGCATAATTTGGGGTGCTGTATGAGTTGTGCATGACCTACATAATAATGTACCTACCGAATGCTCTGCTTTGCCGGTTATAGCTTTCACATATTTATAAACCCTTATTATTTGGTCATATTATCTTTTTTAAATCATTATATATTAATTAATTATTTATTTGAAAAACATAATTTAAAGTTGCATATCTTTTTAGGTAAAAATTAACATTTCGTCGCAAACTACCGGATATAAAAAAAGAGAAATTTTATCAATCTGATCGTTGTCAAATTGTAAACTACATAATAGAAAATAATAATTTGTTTGAAAAATCTTTTTATATTAAGTCAGGCCACAATGAATCAATCAACTAACAGATGATCTTCCAAAATGCAATGTGTACATAATCTGCCTATCTGATAGATTTCCTATCGTCATGTGTAAGATAATTTTAAACAGCTGATTAATCGGTGTGGACAAACATATCTATCATCAGCTGAACGAAGGAAAAACTCTTCCTACATTTAAAAAGTTAGAAAGAAATGGTTACAACTAGCATTATCTATCTCTTTTCACTTATCACAAATACTCTATACCGTGCTAGATTTATGTAGCCCAAAATTCATAATCTTCTATATATTTATATATACATATTAACATATTATATTTTTGAAACACATTTAACGGCTTTCATTAGAAGGCTTGTAGTTGACGTTAGTGGTTGTGGGCAGGCAGTGTTCTTGTGAATGCCAACTGCATAGAGATTGAGGCAGAGATAAACCGACCTCTATGTGGGCTGGCTGCTTTTGTTGTGGCAATAGATTATTGATTAAATTCAATAATACGCTCCCTAGCATTGATAATTATCTAGAATAGCGGGGCTGCAGGAAAACCACTGCCTGATAGGTTGACCAAATGAATTAGACACAGAATGTTTTCATCAACAGTTGTAAAATTCATGGCGTCATTAGTTTCCAAAACGTTTGTACGAGTATATACGCGTATGTATGTATGTACTTTTCTTTAATTTAATGAGAATAATTTTATATATTGAGATAATTACGTAAATAGCTACTTTGTAACGCCAAAACATTTTAATTATTTTTATATTGTTCTTAAAAGGCCATAAAAAGCGCTAGTTGTTTTTGACGATGGAAAAATGAATGCTTGCTACAAGGAAATTTTATCTGTTGTACAAGGAATTAAAAAAAACGAACGAATACTGGTTCACTCAAACAGAATTATTTCGTTGAAATATAATTCTCATATTTTATTTTTTGTATTGAGTAATTGCAATTTTTTTTTAATATTGGTAAAATGATATTAGCGCTTGAGTTGTAAAATGCTTTTTCATAGAACACTGGTATCTTAAAAATTGTACTTTCATAGATCGATTGGGTTGAATATATTTTGGTACACATGCAAGCAAGCACCTTGGAAAAATTCATCGATAGGTTTTTATTTTTGAAAAAGAATCTATGGATCCAATGAAGCGTAAGGTCTAAAATTAAACTTGTTCGATTGACCTCAAATTTGTAGAGTATAGCACCCAAGAAACACAAATGCAAATTATTATTCCTGAAAGATTAATTGATTATCTATTTATAAGTTGATTTGATCGAAGTTTTGATGAAAATACTAAATTATATGTACCAAATGTTTGTCAATTTTATCGTACCTTTTTTAAATTCAGGATTAACATTTTTGTAAAAAGTTCATTTTATTATTTTTGGCCCAGCTTCAATTTTTTTCCAGAGAGCCGTCATGTGACATTGGAGGTAGAGGGGGCCAAACCAAAAGATGATATCAAAAGCTCCGCAAATAGAATCTGTATGATTATGTTGATGCCAAAATTCATATCAATATCAGGTTGAGTTGTTTTTAGGCCTTGGTGGGGTTGTACAAACTCCCCGCCCAGCGATGTGTTAAAAGCCAATGAAATTCTTTATTTTTTAATTTGAAAATATTTTATACAATATTATACAATCGGTTACACAGATAAATAAAAAGGCTGTGCTTCTAAAGTTGTCTCTCCAAATACCTATTTGTGTTGGATAATAAAATATTGTTTTGTGATTTATATCCATAGTTCTATTTATATCTTTATTAAGATTGTGTCTTATACTTCTTTAATTGGATAAATAACTGAAACAAAGATGTTTAGTACCTTTAATATTTTGCTTTGATTAACTTTTCTTTTGAGTGCCTACTTTTGGTTTTTCATTCCCCTATGTATGAATGTCACGGCCTTGACTCTAAACTTAATTAGCTTTAACAATTTCGATTAAGAACTTTTATATTTTCTTTTGAACTAAAAGCTCTTTCAGTATTAGTTCCATTATTTTTATAATTATGTGCTTGTTTGAGAGTAGTTTTATAACATTAAACTGTAAACAATTAGGTGTACATTTGCAGTGTGTACGAGGTTTTATTCTAATCCCGTTTGTATGTGGTCACTATAATGTCTGCCGCAGGTTAGGAGCAGTTCAGGAGCACAGCCAGCCCGACCCGGGGCCCCGTCTGTGCACCCTTCGTGATCCTGATCACGCAGACAAGCGCCAGGTGCTACGCAGTATCGAGGCTGTGGTGCCGGATCACGAGGCCCGACTGAAAAGAATTCAGGTAAGTCGATCTAATTGGATGTTTCTGAATACATCCCAGCAATCCAAGTTGTCTTTTCATTTTATTGGGTGTTTTTTCTCTATTGTATTGCATTACTTTTCCTATTCTAAAGAGATTCAATTAATACAATAATTGCCAATTCAAGTATTGTCACAGCTGTAGCTATTTGTAGTTTTAGTCTAACAGAAGTTTCTATTGGTGAAGTTTTGACCAGAGATATGTGTATAAGTGATAAACAAAACATTGTTTATTTCATTGAAATTGTGTATTTCTTAGTGGATTTTTACTGAAAGTCGAATCAATATTTTAATCACATTTCTTTTGGAAAATAATATCAAATACCAACTAAATTATGCTAAAAGAAAGTTATCCGACGTCATTACTCTACATAATATATATGTTCGGTGGATTTTAAATTGAACCTTTACCATAATTTAAATCAATATAATCAATTGATCTTACTATGCATCACCAAAATAGCGAATAACATAAGAATAATCATCGTAATGAACATCGTGCAAATTCAACTTTAATCCAGACGAGTTATCCAATAGATTACACATATAGAAAATTGCGTTCTTTTAATATATTTTATTTTTAAAATGTGTTTAGACCTAGGCATTATATAAAATGGAACAGAGTTTGATATGTACAAAAATAACATTTAAGTATGCACAACCATTATCTATTATTAAATCAAAATCAGTAAGCATTTTTTGAAGTTCCTGCACTATTTTTTCATGAGTAAACAGAGTTAACTGTTGACCCAGAAATTATTGAAGATCATCTCTGCCATTACGGATTGCCTCCAAACGTGGGAAAATGTACCGATGACAAAATTTGAGTCATGGGAATAAGGTGGTTGTTTTACTACCTTTTTTATATTGTCATTTAAGAATGTAGTACTTTCAGCTGATGACACATGCGGCCTGGCATTATGGTGCATCAAAACCAAATTCTGTCTTTGAATTCCAGGTGGTTATTACTCGTGACAATGCATTAGGTCAGTCAAAAAATTGATGTACATACATCGGAATTTACTGTTCTAATTTCATCCAGTATCTTGAAAAGGTGTGTTTCCCTCGTAAGCTTACAGCTACTAGCTATCACCAAAAATCATAGAAAGTTTAAAAACGCAATTTTCTATAAGACAACTTAGGTATATATAAAATACCAAATGGATAATGTTTATCAGTTCTATGAAGCTAAAGACATTTTGTTTCTTGTATTTGAGAAGTTGTTTTGTTCTCATATCGTTGGATTGAAGCCGGACAAAATAATTACCCTCTGTAGAAAATATAATATGCATGTTTGTTTAATATTTGTACAGCTTTCTTCTTCTTCTTTTTACTTTTTTGTATAATATTGTTGGCAGCTGATAACTTTTGGTTGTTCCCTAGCATATTATTTTACGCATGGCCTGATTGTCTACGTTTATGTTGCTTGCATGCATTGTTACCATTTAGAAAATTGACGTATTCTGTTCACAATGGGTTGAGCCAGACATGTACCTACTTTTTGTTGTAGTGCATTTAAAATATTTTTTAAACTATTTTGAAATATTATTTTGTGAACATAATACCTTAATTTTAAGGAGAATAACTATCTTTAACTTTGTAGTCTAATACAGATTGATGATTAGGCTATCATATTGGTATCGGATCAAATTATGCAATGAATGCGTGACAATATTTGAGTAATGTGTCCTCTATGTCACTAAAATGAAGTCGACAATTTGATTATTTACCAGGGATGAGTTTTTTCCGCGGATTCGCGAAATTCCGCGGATTTTGCATTTTTGGCTAAAAATTAAAATTTTGTAAATCGGTAAAATACCGTTAAAAATATTGGTGGGTAGGGCTTGCCATGGTTTGGGCCCCTCTCAAATTTATATTTCCGCGGACATTTTTATTGGCCAAACTCATCCCTGATTTACAGATGCACATTAAATGAGATCATTTTTATAGCAAACAAATTTCATGTTATTAGCTGTAGAATTTACCTTGGCTGCTTTGCATGTGCCTTTTATTGATAAATTATGCCGAGTAGTGTTATATGTCAGTCACTGAATATACTAAACTCGATTTATATTTTGAACAATGTTGAAATTGTGTGCATTTATTTTGGATGGAGACATTATTTTTACTGAACCCAGCCCCAGTAGCGTTACTCAGGAATATAACTAAAATATCTGTTTGTTTTTTAAGTTACACAATTTAGGGAGGGCAATTGTATTTTCTTTTATGGGTGTTTGTTCGGTTCGCTAAAAATTTATACCATTGGATGCTTTTAAATATAAATATTTTTTGAAAGTTTTAATTAATTAGGATAGGCAATCGGAACTAACTTTTTTAGGTTGTCCATAGTTTTTCTTATCGGCTGCATTATAAAACATGTGTAACATAGAAATTGGAGCTTTCATAAATGATAGTGTTTTGGAGATCTATTGCAAATAAATTTAAAGTGAATGGAAACGAGGTTTTTTATCGCTTTTTTAAACTGTAGGAAAAATACATTATTGTGTTTGCACTTTGCTGGACCCCAGCGTACAAATTCATGCATAACTTCTTCCTAGTTGTACTCAATAAACTTCGGCTTATCAAATCTTTGGCATCAGATCTAATAAGTTTCAACTACATGTTGTTTAGTTTCCAAAAAAAGAGGTTGAATTTTCATTTTGTAAATTTTAAACAATATAAATAATGAATAGGTAAAATTATGCACTTTGATTCCATATCGATCGTGGTTGTCTGAGCAATTATAAACAAAAGCGTAATTTCTACATCTGGCAATATTTTTGTCATAATCTAAAAAATATACTACTTTCTTTAAAAGTTGTGGGTAAGGAACTGCCAGTTTCCTATCTTACGTATCTTATAGTAAGTTAAAAGTGGATACGAAATAGAAATAAGGTAATATCCACAGAACATGCAGATGATACCTATCGTTTAGTATTTGTAGGAATTTATTATAAAAGTTCTCAAAAAATGTTTTTGATTAATGGATGATATCTATGAATAATTTGACAATAGATGAACCGCTGTTGTGTTTAATCACAAATTTAGAATAACAAGAGAGTAAAGCTCCAAAATAATTAATGCCTAACACAATGTAGGACGGAGAGAAGAATAGATCGGGTGCCAAGCTTCTACAACTGGCAGCGATGTTTCTTAGTGCATGTCCTAGTTTATTAGCTCAAGTTATTTATTTGGTTTGACGTCAAAGTACATGAAATATTGACTATACTAAAGATTGAATTTGTTCCCTGATGAATGTTGGATAATAAAAAAAAGGAAAACTAACTACCTAGCCTAAACAAAAAAGTATCTATCCAATAGAAGCTAAAGTTTTTTATTTAGTTATTTACCAATGTAGCAAAATTGTTCAACACTTACTTATATTGATTAATTTTATATTATTTTTACTAAATCTCAAAGTAGAACACAATGAGGACATTTTAAATTATTGTTGTAGGTACGGCGTCGTCGAATATTAAAACAAAAATAATTGAAAAAATTGCTATATAGTTGTCATGTTTTGTCTAATAACATTATCAATAAAAATTACTTAGAACTAAAAGCTCCGCCAATTCATTTTGCAGACAACAAATGCCAAATCAGTTATATTGCGTGCAATATTAATTTGTAGCTAATCTTACTAGAAATGAATAACTTAGTTCTTTTATTATAAAAATTTCAGTATTTTATTGAGTCTATTGAGTTTATTTAAATATTAGTGTTAATACAAAAACATTCATGGTGGTTCTGCATAATAAATATTATTATAATATAACCCTAGGTAAACCTAAGAGGTAATTTGGTTTATAAGGCCTACTTCATGGATTTTGTGTGTAAATTAAAATCCAATTGTCTACTAAGCTCATGAGACGATGTCTATTTAAGGTGAAATAAAACCGACGAAAAAAGTTGTATTTAACAACTGACTACCTTCGGTGTTTTTTTTTCAAAACGTTTTAGTTGGCCACACTTTCAAACTAAGAATTGATCTTTTTTCACTGGAAATCACACAACGATTTTATGGCTCAACATATTTTTTGAAAGCTTATTGTTAGCAAAAAAACAAAACAGGGAATTTAGATTTGAATTATATTTCTATTAATTGATTAAAATTATGGTTTAGCTATTTTTTAACCAAAATTTGTGTTTCTTAGATAGGTAACGGTCTATTTACTAAATTAAATTCAGACGAACTTGTATAACCTTGCATACATAGGACCACATTGTATTTGTAGAGATAGAACGATTACCTTGTTCTGATAGAAAAACAAAATTTGGAGAGTGGAAAGTAGAAAATTCTATTAAATTTGGCTTCAAATTTAAAATTTAGAAAACACACACTTCTAATTTAGGAAAATAGACAGGGTAATTTCTTTAGGTTATAATTTCTTTCAACAATAGTTTCAGTTTCGTTTCTATGACTGTAGGTAATAGCCATTGTTTTAAACATAGGAAACATCAGAATAGGGAATTATTTTTCAATATCCTTTTATTTATCTTTTCAACTAGGTAGGCGTACATTTTATTAGCACAGCTTACTGTAACTGTTTTTGATAACTATTTGCCCCATGTGAATTCTTTAAGTTTTAATTAATGACACGTCATTAAATTCTACTGAGACTATCGAAATCTTCTATACGGTTAATTAAATAAATTCTTGGATATTGTATTTTCTGTATTTTTAAAAAATAAATAACATAAATTATAAAATTCTCTCGTGATGAGCTTTGTCAATTTAATTAATTCTTATCAAACAAATACCTTCTAAGTTAAAATAAAATATAATTTTGTCAGTAGGTATTATCGAGATCTCATGCCAGATTTCAATCCAAGCAAAATATTATACCTACATACATACGGATCTAGACACACGTTTCACTCTGCATTTTGCGTATTTCGATTTTTAGCAATACTAACACACTTCAAAATTTAGTCAAATGTAAGCAGTTGGATATATGAAATTGAATTTTAGTTGTAGCTAAAATTAACTCTAGTAGGTAGGCTATCTGTACACTATGATACTTTTTATTTACTTTAGTTTGGGCAAAAACAGCATATAGTTAGAATCTATACAAAAAGTTTTCGACATTTTTTAATCAATGAGAACAACAAATACTTCTTTGAAACGGTTCTGTTTATTAATCTTTATCATCACAATATATAATTTTACAATAAGTCTTAATTAAATTTAACCTGAATTCGAAATGAGTAATAAACTAATAAAAGTGCAAATATGACCCAACAATACAAAATTTTATAATTGAATCTTTATAATATTGTATTGTACCTATTGTTTGTTTGTATAAGTTGTTTTTTGTTGCAATTTTAGTGTGTAAGAAAATAAAACATTGACTACGCTGTAGTCTAATGTTTTTTTATTGATTTCGGCAACAATTTTAGTTTATATGTATGTAGTATAGGAATTGGTGATTACTAAAGGGGTCAAGGTCAAATACGGCTTGTTGATTTTAGTGATACGGTTTATGAAATGAAGATGAGCTTAGTCAAATAAACTATACTATATATAGGTATTATATTTAGTCAACAGATTTTCATTATCTATCTGATTTACCTGCATACATTGGTATTTTATCAAGATTCTTTTGCCAAATATTTTTATATTGATCGAAAACGTAAGTTTATCGAAATGTCCATTGCCATTAATGTGTATTGATTATAATTATTCATTCCTAACAGAGATCCACATATAGAACGCAATTATATCTGAAAGTCAAATTAACTACCTAGTTTATCTCAATAAGTATGTGGGAAGGTTTCGAGCAAAAATGTTCGATAGAACAAACAAATGATGAGCAGCAAATCGTTTTGTTTAAAATCATAGCTAAGTTAATGTACAGCAGGTAATTGATATTATTACGTACATAATATATGGAAATTTTAAATATTCGGAAGAATTAAAATAATGTAAACCACAATTTAGTGACTTTTATTCTCATTCATTTGTAATTGTTGAAATATAAGCAGGTGGGTATTTAGATACGTCATAATTTTATAGATAACATAACATTAAAAACTAAGAAAAATTAAATTGTAACATTTTATACTTGTTAATATATTTCATAACTATATATGTACATATGTAGAAGATACATAATATTCACAGCAGTTTAAAAATCAATATTTAACTTAGATACGAAGGTTTGAGAATAGCAACGTAATGAAGATGTTTCCAGTATAATAAAATTCTACTTAGACATGAACCAACCACGCAAAATGGAGATTATCAGAATAATATCAGATATAAAAAGAGATTAAATGGACGTTAACAATCATTTTATTTTTGAAAAAATGAGATTCTTAGTCCGTTTTCGTGTTAGCGTTGTGCCTAAATGCAGTTTGGAATTTGGCAGTAATTCTATTCTTTGATTTCAGGGTAGACACCTCTCTCCTTTCTCTTTTTTACTCTTTGCTAGCTTATTTAATGATCATCTGATCATTAAATTTAATACATTTCACAAAAAATCTATAAGAACCTTAATCACGTAACACCGAAATTCACAAAAAAGATATTTTTTTGCCAATGTATAAAAATTTAAGTACCTGATACGATTTTTTGAAAAGTTGTTACAATAAATCCCTTATGACGTCATAATTGATAAATCTGGGCCAGTTGTTCCATTTAATTTTAGGTTATTATCTAAAACAAGGGTGTATGTATATAATATCTATTTTTAAATCAATCATTTTATAGAAATTTTAAGACAATTAAATTACTTTATTAATGTCATACAAAGAGACTGTCATTTTGCTCGGTAAATTCAATTCTTTCTAAAATTGCCACGATTTATTTAAAAGATGTAAATTATTGTGTATAAAATCGTTCTATGTATTTTTCATTTTCAGGCTGTCGACGAACTACGGGAGCGCAAGAAGCGAATTTTGAGTGAGTTGCCACCTGCTCCTTTGCCTTCCATGAACAGTGCCACTTCTTCGGGCCAGACGATCAACAGCAACCAGACCAGCCGGCCCTCTAATCTGGATACGCAAAGTGTTGCAGATCGCAGTCTCACTCCGTCGCCGGACAATTCGGCAACCTCCTCAACAGCTGCTCCTACTCAGTCTGTTACTCTTGTTTCCTCAGACAGTCCTCTGGAACACGTTACGTCTTTCTGTTGTCCACAAGATTCACCCCAACCAACTAATGGTCTTCCCAATACCATTCTAAAACCTCCTTCAAGTAGTTCAAACTCTCAAAAATCTGGCCCGCGTAAGGTGCGGGTTGTATTTAGTGAATCAGTAACTGTGGAGGATAGTAGTGAAGTCCTCAAGCTGAACTACACTATAGAAAGTGACGAAGAATTGGAAGATCCTCAATTTCAGGGTATTCGTGTCGTTAAGGCGAATTCTAAATTAGCTCAGTCATTTGTCAGCAGCACCACTTCAGTAGTAACTACCCTCAGCAATTCTTTTCAATCTTCATCTTCAACTATTATATCAAGTCATTCTGTAGCCCACCAGGACCACTCTCCTAGTCCCACACAGCAGACTTCTACATCCGTTCAACCACCTACCGTAAGCACGCAGAATGGTGGCGATGTATCTCCCGACACAACTCCTCCTCCGCCTCCACCACCACCGACGACCACGACAACGTCGGCAGCAATCGCTGATGCATCGCTACGCAAGGTGCCCCCAGCTCCGCCACCACGACGGAGCAGCCGAATTACCGCAGCTGGTGGCGTCGTGACTGTACATAATGATTACGAAAACTGTGATTTCCCTCCGCCCCCGCCTACCTCCATTTCTGTCAATAATGTCAGCCCCAACAGCACGTCTTCGAGAAGTCCTTCTCCCTCCAACATCAGTGCACCCATTGATCCTGGCGCTGATTCAGTGTGTCAGAGCAGCGCTGTGGTGCAGAACTGGCTGGAGGCGGGCGTGGTTGGCGGTCCCGGTGGTATGCTGCCCCGGCCTCCTAGCGGTGCCATTCTACTGCCTAGTCCATCAGAACACGACGTGTGGCAACGCCAGAATGATTTTGCAACCAACGGAGGCAGTCCTGTAGCTGTTGGTGCTGTTCAGCCTGTCAGTGTACCCAATGGACAGACATTGGATCCACCAATAGTGTCGCCAGATACCTCACCGACATTGTCTTAAGTGTATTAATAACAGGTGCTGCTGATGATAAATGCATAAATAATATTCCATCAGTTATTAAGGTAGAATTTTATAAAAAAAACACATATTAAATTAGGTAACAATGTATACATATTTGTAGGTAAATTCTTAACTCAAAATGTTACCGCTCACTCCTTACCCACTAGTGGTCAATCAATGCGCTAGATAATATTTTTAATAGTATAATAAAATTTGAAATATTTACACTGAGAGTCAGCTTCTCATATTATTCAATAGATTGTTTGAACACAAATGTAAGTATACTAATTTTCATTGAGCATATTTGAACAATTTCTTTGGTTTTCCACAGATATTACCTTATTTCTGATCATAATTTAGATTTCTCGTAAAGCTATGACATCCGCATATCTCTGGATAGTGTGTTTAATTATTTTGTATGATAAAAGAAAGCTTCATTAAGGCCTGGCATGGTCTTTCATATTGTGTATTCCTATCATGTGACGTACTGGAATAATTATGCCATACAATTTTTAGTTGAGCAATTTTATGTCTAAAATATTTAACGTTGCATTGTGTATAGACGTTGAAAAACGATTTTTATGATTCTGTTTTTACCTAATAGACTATAATAAAGGCATTAGTTTTTTCAAACCCTGTTAGATTTGATTGTAATACATATTATATTCAGATTCCACACTTTCTACTACGTTTGAATGATGTATCCTTTCCTAAATATGGCATTTTTTTGAATCGATAGCTACACCTATTATTTAATTCTCTTGTGAATAGTTTGTAAAGTTTCTAGGGCAATACAGAGGTTATTATCATTTATGTATTTCCATCCGAACACTATAAGTAGGGAAATTATACTTCAGGCAAAAAATAAAGTCAATGGATTTTCGTTAATTAATCACTAAAATAAATTATGCTTCCATTTTTCGAATTTATGATTAAAGGTTAGTTTTTGATGAAAATTCTCAAAGAACAAAATGTGATGATCCAGTGGTTTTGGTTGAATCACTGAGGTCAGAACCATCGACCTCGAGAACCATTATTATCAATAGTTGTTAGTACTAAGGGATTAGGAGCCGAGGTGAATATCTATTGGTGTAAGAAACATCGTTTTGGGCATTAGAGGATTAAGAGGTGAACATAGGTATATACATAATTACAAAAATATCAATTTCAAGTTGAAGGGTTTTATTAATTATTTTCCTATTAGGGTAGTTGTCAGAAATTTAGTTACTAGATTTCAAATGGCTAATCTATACAGAAGTGATTAATTTGGTTTTAAATTGTTAGGCATTTAAAGCAATTATGCCACATTCGAGGTGTCACTAGTCAGAATTTATTTTAAGAAGCTGGTAGTTGTTCACGATAGTACTTAGGAAAATTTGTAGCTACCAAAAAAATTCTGACTTGCTGTTTACAAATTTAGCTAACTACATGTACATATATAGGCTTTGTGCAAAAGTTCGTGTTTTTTTATACCAAGCCTATACATTGGTCATTATTTTATACATCTTGAGGATTTCATATTATTTTATTAAATTACCTAGATTGTAAACAAAGCCAAATTCCTTAATAGATACAGTTAAAAAAATCTAACTAGTGGCATATCTTTTTTTAGTTTTTTTATTATTAGTTACACACTGACTACATTTGATTGCACGTATATGGAATTGAGTATTTTAAATTCTTACCTATCTCATAAAATATTTGTATCATAATTACCTACACTGTGTAGAATTTACTGTATTATTTTTGTATTATATTTCATCACACTTATTTTATGTTTCTATGTGGATTAATGTAATGTACATTTTTACAAATGAGAGGATTAAAATATGTTCTGTCGTTCCTCTTTATAAAAACAAAGCATTCTCATTTTTTATTTTCAATAATTTTGAATAGCGCCCGTTGCAAATACACTGTGATTTTTTATCGACAACTGTACACTCTACAAAATTATATTGTACTATTTAAACTGTTGTATTTATTATGTATTAATATTAGTTACCATTTGCAAGATGTTTATGTTTTGTACAAAATTCATACAGACTTTGATGACAGTTGATATTTTTATTTCACAGTACCTAATGAGAATCATTGGTAGTTGTAGACAACTAAAAATAAATAAAATGAAAACAATTGTTCTATATTTTTATATTTTACTTGTAACGCCCTGAAACCCTGAAGATTTGTTGACCTAAACTAGATAGTAAACATTGCATTGGTTGCCACCTGGAGAGGAGTGGAATTACCATTCTTAGAATATTTTCCAGATTGCTCGAAACGATTCCTACCGATTGGGATAAATACTGAAGGGGCTGAAAAATAAAGATATTAATTTTGTGAACTTAACCTGAGAACCAATTGAAAATTCTAACGGTTCGAATCCATTTAAGTAAACGTCTTATCTTTTAGATTTGTGTTTCCCAGTGAACTTTAGTTTGTCCAAAATTAGAAATCAATATAACATAGAACAACTTATGTACCCTCTGCACGAAGTCATAGTCTAAAGAAAGTAATCTGGTTGAAAAAACTAAATCAAAATAATATTCATAAGACTAGAAAGTGTAGGTTTTTCGAATATTACATTGTGAATTTCATTTTTAATATTCGAGAAAAACGGACAAATCGGCGGCCACTACGAAGGTTACCAAATTGTTTAAAAATAAAAATATTTGCTACTAGTAAGTAGCATAAAATTGCTAACCCTATAAATAGGTCCGTAATTAGATAATTATGTTAACTAGGTACACACACGGCAACACTATTTCTGGAAAATTAAGTTGATTTTTAACATTATTCCAATGACGTTATTTGTTTGTAGCGAGAAGTAATAGTAGTTAAGAGCAAAATATTTAGAGTCTTCCAAAATGAAGCCCTTCACAAGTAAATTTTTCATATAATTAAAATTTTGTAATGCATGTAATGTTGAATCCTATAGCATTTTTATCAGGGACAACTAAGTTCTATACGCCAAGGATTAATGGCACTAATAAGTTTTAATTGACAATAGTTTCTAGATAATTCTTAATGTATTTTTGCACATCATTTAATATCTTACTAGCATTTTGAAATGAAAGATATTCTCCAGATGAGCTGACATTTATAGAACAAAAATTGTCATCTCGTAAATTTACAGAACTTCTCTATATCAAATTGGGAAAACTACTAGATATTATTTTAGACCGCAAGTTTTTTACCCTACCCCCTGTGACTTTAGGTAGGTCAGGGGCATTAGTAGTATGTCCTTGAGGTAGGTACTGAATATCCCTCTCTATTGTCAAGAAAAAAGCTATTTAAGAAAACAAACTTCTTATGGATACACTGTTATCAGAATTTTTGTCGATAAAATAGGCTTTACCAAAAAATTATTTTAGTAGATGTTATCTAACCGCTTCTTAGATAGTTAAAAACAAACATAAATTTTATTATACCTCTAAAAATTAAGTCATTTGTTCAACAAATTTTATTTGAAATAAGTATTAGTGTATGAAGAAGAATAATTAACTTGTAGGTAGGTACATTTTATTTATAATACGTTCAAATAAATAGTTTTAGACACAAGTTTTACGGATTATATTCAACCAATGGAAGTTTGAATATATCTTTTTTAAACTATGACAACCAGACATTAATAAAATAAATTGTGAATTGTCATGGTAAGCAACAATAAAATTGTACAAACTCGGCTAGTTCTATTACAAAAATAATTATAATGTTTCAGATATTGGTATGTAGCTTGTATTACATTTTAAAGATAAAAGCTCAGCATAATTTCAAAACTCCATCAGGTAGCTAGGTATACCAAATTGGTTGTATATGTCTAATTGTCACAGGCTAGGTACCTGATTTGTACATGGCCCATTTCAATAAATAATAACAATAGGTATTTTGGCAGACATCGACTCGTCATGATCAATAACATGATGAACAACAAAATAAACTACAATAGATAAAAATAATTATAGAAATAACAACACACAATGTAACCAAACTATTTACAATTATTGTCTTCAACAAATATGAATCTTTTCTACAAGGTCATTTACTATGATAATAGTTATCTATATATTTATATTCGAATCGTAACTTCAAATTGTAATATTTCTTGATTTATTTTCAAATTTATCAATAATAGTATCTACTGCACATAGTACTACAGCCCTATTCAAGTCATTCGCTGGGAATTTAGAACATTTCTGTGTAGCTTAGTACAATCAACATGAAAATGTGAAAGAAATATCTAACAAATTAATATTGAATTATTAATCTTTAGGTCTACCGTTTTAACGAGAATACAATCATACTATAACTGATTTTAGTGATTCTATCATGCAGTACACCTCCAGAATAGCAATTCTTTAAAACGGTCAAAAGTGACTCCAAATAATTTTTTTGTAGAGTCTCAGGTTATTTTTTATGAAATGTGCAAACAATTTCATTTCAAAACATTAATCTTTCTGTATTTACGTATCAGAGGATACCTACTATGCAGTCAGACAAAAGTCAATTCTATATTTCCTCGGACGGACCTTTCACGGTCAATTTGTTCTTGACGTTACTGGCTGGGCGTTTATACATGTGATTTGGTATAATAGTGAAGACTTATGAAAGAGTTACAACAAAACAAAATGTAAATTGTGTAAAATTAAACAAATAAAACGGACAGTTTGAGATTATTATGTGACAACTAACCAAAAAATGCAAATTGGGTAGGTACTTCGGAAGTATCTACGATTAATGTGTAATAGGTAACTGGTGGAAAACCTCAAAATGCACAACATTGTTTCGTAAAGTACGTACGTACATGTTTAATAGGATTAATAATACTACTAATACAAAGAAGTAGTATGATAAATACAAATAAAAGCAGCAAAGTTTAACCCTAGAAGTGATTGCAATCTGATACACTCATATTCACTCAAGGACAAGATAGATGCCCGCAGGACAATTTTTAAAGCTTTTGATTTATCTACTAATTATTTACAACTCATAATTGTAAAGTATACGCAGCGCCTCTACTAGATCAAAAGCGTCACCTTTACAAAAATAAAATTTTACTTTTTATAAAAAATAGGAAAGTAAAGTGTCAGGCATCCTATAAAAAGGTGGGGTAATTTGAGGACATGAATGTATTAACTCTCTAAATAATGAATAGAACAAATGCAAATTTCAGGATCAGTCTTTCTCAAGGTCAAATTATATACCTGAATTCGATCAAATTCTATTAGTAACTCTACTAATAGGTAATAAAGGAATTGTAATCCAAATAACAATGTATTCAAATTATGGCACAATAAATTACCATAATTCATCAGTTTTAAACGTGATTTCTTTCATTTAAAAAAAACAAATAAAATATTTTTAGAAATTCTACAATAGGAATTTGTATTGTGGGTTACTTACTTTTAATTTGATATTGTAGTGAGGGTCATTTTTAATGTATTCAATATTGTGACCTCACCATTTAAACAGACTCTAGATAGAGTTGTAATGACAAAAACAACATCGATTAGTCCAGATGATAAGTTTCAGCCTTCTCCATAGACCAAACTGACCTTCTATTATCACGTTTGACTCCCCCCCCTTTTGCCACAATGCATAAATCACTCCAAGTTTAGCTTATAATACAAGTTCTGTACAAAATAACAATAAAATCAGTAACTTTCAAACAACTAAAGCAGATCACGATCCATGTAGTGTTTTGTAAAACTAAATTCAAACTGGAATGTTAGGCTTATCAGAAAATAGAAAATTAAAGGCCAACCCATAAAACAAGCCTCTGCATGTAATAAACCTAAATCAACATCTACATAAATTTGCGAACAACTCTTCTTACATCATAGCGACATGCTACCGACAGGCCTGTCTGACTAATAAATATGTATTGTTTGATGATAACATATTATACATAGTATTGATAAAAATCATAAAACCATAATCATCATCAATAGTATACTCTAATACGATTAAATAGATATATATTACTACTATACATTAACAGAACAGATACGCTGTAAATATTTGGTAGATTCTGAAAAACATGAAACGGTAACTTTCAAATTAATGCTGTCTACATCACCTTGAATAGCCTATTGGTTTTTGATTCAAATAAAGATTCTTGAGTGCTCAATGTAGCTTCAATCAATGATAAAAAATCATGTTTTACATAATAAAAAGTACATATTGGACCAGCTCTAAATTATTTACAAAAGAATTCGATTAGATATATCTAAAAAAGACATCATAGAATATATATAACAGCCTGTAATGGTATTTCCAATCCAACTCAGTACAAATAATAACACAATGTATCGCTATTTCGGTTGGATAATAAATTATTAATCTAATTAACTGCGATTCAGGAACCTACAGGTATATGTACATTCTTTTCATTTATATTATTCGAATCACAATCTATGAAGATGGAATAACACAATCTAAATCGGTCTTTTCAAGTCCAAAAAACCAAGTAATACAGAAGACCAAACTGTATCAAAACCACATACATACTGACAATGCTTCAAATGAAATCATACGTTAAGATACATTAAATAGAGCCCCACAATATATCGCGAGACCTAATATGTATAATACTAGGCGATAACTTAACCATATTATACTAATGATAATTATTTATCACAGCAAGGAATAGCTTTTGGAATTTAAATAGCTCTACAATCATTAATAATTCTTTTAAGTATATATTAATATCTACTCATTATGATAATGAGAATATCGCTTGGAATGTTTTTAAATGCCAGTAAAAAATATATAAATAAAATTATAATCCATTGATTTTTGGTAGATGATAAACAAATAGGAAATGAATAAATGGAATCTAAATAAATTTTACAATAATTAATACCAGTATATATTTACACAATTATTGTAACAAAACAAGCTAGACCAATATATAAACAAACATCATCATCTCATCTGTTCATGTAGCACTATGATTATTTTATACAGGTAGGTAATAATACATAATATGTATTTACAACAGATCATTGTCAATAAATTTTACTATGAAAATGAGAAAATCACAGCAAAATAAGACAGAAATAAACGTATGATGAAAATTTTTAACTTTTAAACATAATGTATCAAAAGATATATATTAAATAAACAAATACAATTAAATAAATAGATCACATTCCGGTCTGAAGAATTTATCCAATAATAGAAAATCATTGCACATAAAGAATTATACCTAAAATTATATCTATGAATTAAAAAAAAAAAAAAAAACAGAAATCGGACTTGCTTTTATACCTGGTGACTTTATGAGTAGTAGGAGTACAATCAAATCCAAACTGTTGAAGAACCTTTATGATGGTGTTAAATACATAGATGGCTGTGAATCATGTGAAATAAAAATTCAGACTTATTAAAATAATTCTGGCCTAAATCATGCAACATACAATAACAACCGTAGGCATTTCTATTTCAGATAAAAACCATTTGGTCAGGTTTCTCAAAAATTCATATTTTAAATCGTTGATTAGCCGAAAATTTACACGAGGGTTAAGTGAAATTTCATTCTAATTTAATTTCTAACTATATGGAGATATATCTCCGAATAAAGGAGTTCTTTCGCATTTTTAGTTGAGCGGTAAATAAAAAATGATAGAGAATTGAAAATTCTTGTTTTTTAATAGTTTATTTCAAAGATTCATACCCATCGTTTAGCTTTTCAACAAAATTTCCCAAATTCAGTTAGTGTATTTAGCCTGAAAATATAGTGTCATAATTTATTTGATTATCGTTTTACAAAGGCAAACACATACTGGTCATGTTGAATCCGAGTAAACGACATGCTTGGCTCTGATTGGATGTCACAAAACAAGATCCGATTTCTATCAAAATAATTATTACAAGGTAAAACAAAACACAAGAAGGTAGCCTCAATAATTTTGTTCCAACTGGAAATGACGATAGCCAAGTAAAAGTAGAATCCCTATGGCAACCGGTGACTACATTACCGCACTCTTTGACTGGTCAGCCACGTAAATCCTTCAAAAAGTCCGTCACCCGTCGAGGCACATAAAGGCTGGACATACCACACACGTTGCGTTAGTTTTGAAAGACCCAGACGTTCCTGAACTTCATGAGGAGGCATCGCTAAAAACAATGACACCTAATCTTAATATATATATATGTGTGTACTTCTAGTAGACCAATTTCATAATAATAATAAATTGCATCTTTTGGTGTCAAGTTTTAGTGACGTAATCGCCCTTGGTTGTTTGGTGGACTGATAATCTTTAGATCGTGGATTCAAATGCCCTCTATACCAAGTAATATATTGAAGGTGGGATGCAACACGGTTGAATAAAGTTTTCACTAAATTTGAATGCAACACACACTTTTGTTTTAGTTATGTAGAATGAAATCTTTACTGCAGACAAACATACAAAATAAATTAAATTAATTTAAAGAAAAAAATCTGGCAAGCCTTTGACCAGCCTAACACCATATAATTGAATATAATCTAACCAACTTATCTAATCAAATTATGGCTTCAACATAAAACAACAACTTTTCAACATCAAATCAAAACTACGTAATCATGTGCATATTGTTCTACACTCGAGCTGAAGCATGATAAGATGGTCAAACAGGTTTGGTGATTGAAAGTACTGTCTAGTCGATACGACAAAACAAAAACAAGACTTTGGACATAACTGTCACTCCTCTCCACATGATCTAGGTCTATTATTCTACACAAAATTTAAATTATTTTCTCAAACAAGTAGTCAGACTTATCTAAATTTGTCTAATTCTTAACTTCGAAAAAATTATCGTAGCCTAGTCTACGATGAAAATAGCTTCACCTACTTAAATCATCAACAAAGAGGTACCTACATAAGTAGAGCTTCTTTAATTTAGTACTGAGCCAGAAAAAGAGAACATTATTTCACCTTGAAATTCAATCAATAACCACTAGTGACAATTTGATCCTAAGTATATGGAATACGGATTTAGGAAGATAAACAATCAGCAGTTATAGAGTAATGAGGAAAAACAGCTGTTCGAGCCGCTACACTACTAACCAAGCCACTATGTGATACCAGGAGACTAATTCGAAAATGACATTACTCTCATAGTATGTAACAAAAAATTAAAGAAACACCTTGTTCGGTCTTCTAAACTTGATTGGCGTCACGAGCAAAAAATAACCTTGCTTCCGCGATCAAAAAGAATTCCTCTTTGATTAATGTCAAAACATGGAAGACTGAATTTATATGACCTTTGTGGAATTAGTGGTACCGGAAGAAAAGTTAAATGACACTGGGTTGAAGTATTTAAAATATGTGGTAGCTGGTTGCACAATTAGGTCTCGAGTTCGATGGTCGAGCAACATGTAATTCAGCACTGGAAAAATTAGATACCATTTTTCATATAGCCAACCAGCCTGCCTCATTATCCACTTCGTAAATTATTAAACAAAAGTAAATGGAATCGTGAGTATGATAATATTTATTCATATGTGGAGGAATTAAGAACAAAAATGCACTTTATTAATTCAAACGAAGCTAAAGAACTGCTAATTTCACAATATCCAGAGCTACGTGTTGTTATCTTAAATGGATTATACTCTGTGTGAGTCATGTTCTCAATTATGAAAAATGCCAAAATGCGGCATACATAGATCCAGCACAGATTTTATTAGCTACAACCAACATCATTCATCAGTGCTTCAATTGTGTAAAGCATGTCACTTCAGCCGTTTTTGCACGACAAACCGACCAACTTGTCGTCTATGTAATAAAACTGGTCATCTTAGCCAATATTATAGTCGTTCTCAATCAAAAACGAACTGACGGCAGCTTTGTTGGAGTAACAAAGCAGCCAAAAAGCAATACAATAATACAGTTAAATTGAACAGACACTGACTAAATGCACTTTTAGAAAATGCCGGCCTGTGAGTGACCTTCAAAAAATTTTGAGGAACCAGCTGCATTTTTAATAAATGAAACTGCTGCTCAATAAATGTCCAAGTTATCTGTTTCTGGGGTAAATCACCAGACATAGGCTGTTCATTTGAATAGACTCCATTAGTTTTTGAGTGTTTCTTGATCCTTCTCATTGATCAAGTGGGAAATCCTGTTTGATAATCATGTGAGTGATGAGACTGGATTCTGTGGCCATAACCAATGATCTGGGTGTAGTACTTGAACATCCTTGAGAATCATGTTGTCCATAGGTTATTTCTTCATCACGTACTGAGCCATTGCTGTGAAGAATATCACAATTTCATGCATGAAACGATTGCGACTTTGGAAATCTAGTCATAAGCAGCTGTCGGCATGATTCACCAATACTCAGGGCTGATTCACGATCTTCTAGACTCAGGTTAGAGAAACTCCCTTGACAGGCTTCCATGATTTCTTGCTTCAAACGATTAAGAAGCTTAGTTTGTAGATCCATCAGTGATAAATGCAATGCATGTATGAAAGGCTTTTTTAATTGAAATGGCAGAAGAAAATCATTTAGCAAGAAACCAATTTGTTTTCAGAAAATTCATGTAGATCAGAGACCAACGGCATTGCAAGTATAATTGAATCCATTTGTACTTGGGCGTCTGTCAAACACCTTTATCTTTTTTCAGGCTATCAAAGTATCAAAGTCAAACTGAATGATGTAGACATTATAAAAATATATCATAATAAAGATTTTAAGACAAACATTTTTTTATCATGATTATGAAGAAATTTGAGGAATTTCGGCTTTTGGCCTCAATATTAGGAGGCTTCAGAAAATTGAGGAACAATCACAGGCCTGGATAGTGGTTCCACCTGTATATCATCTTTAGACATCGAATGTAGAAAAAAATATCAAACAAGCGTCAATTCGTAAGTGTAGCTGGTAGTTATTTTAAACATATGGGTTCATAAAATTGAGTGTTCTTGTTGATGATTTTTTCCTGATTAGTTCACCGGTGCTTTGGCTTTTGGTATAGATCTTTTGTGCGCGCTTCAATTAACAAAATTACTTTTACTAATAACCAAATTTCCATATCGTCTATAAAAGAACAGAACATTATTTCTACTGTTAGTGACAATAATAAAATTACAGACGTCGAATTCCTTGAAATGTTTGAGTACACACACGTGTCAGAATCGTTGTCAAGCGAGTTAAAATCGCTTCTGCTAGAATTTCGAAATGTGGTTTCATTGTCAGAATATGACATCGGTTATACGAATTTAGGATACCATGATATATATACAGGAAATGCAGAACCTGTTATGTGTACTTACAGTTTGGGTTATTCCGAAAAGAAGATAGCAAAAGAAATGATTGATGGTATGTTGGAAAATGTCATTATTGAGGAAACACAATCCTCGTGGTCGTCTCTATTTATTTTAGTTTATAAAAAGAGGGAACTAAACGTAAACGCTTCGCTATTGATTATTAAACTCTGAATAAAGTAACTACTAAAGATCGATTACCTTTACCAAATGTTGATGAGAGCTATTAGACAATTTAACAATTATGATACATTTTTGACATTTTTACCTATTTTTCGTTCGTGCAATATTTTTGTTTCATTCTCGTCACTGAAATGAGTGACGAAAATTTTTCCCTCACTAGTTTTGGTCATAAAATGAGAGAAACGAAAAAGAATATTCACACAGATCACTTGATAAATGTTTATTAATTGTGGTGATGCAATATCCGATTGTTCATTTCACAATTAGTTAGTTATTATTTGATGTGGTAAATTTAATTATAATCAATCGCTTGTGAGTTGTGCTAAGCTCGGCACATTCAGGATGAATATTAATTTCTTTTGGACTATACAAAAGGCTGTAACTGCCACACAAAACGCTGTAAACTGCATCTTTAAAAAAAAGTAAGATGATTTTTTGAAAAATAAAATAAGCCCGTCATCACCACCGCCGGGATGAAACGACAGAAATGAAACCTCTCCCAGCAAAGTCTGATTTGAAATAAGCGTGAGTAAACATTTCAGAAGTAGTGTTGTATCTTTTTCTGGAGAGCACTCAAAACCGGTAAATATTTGCAAAAAGCACACTAGTGATCTACTGAAATCTTTTCACAACTCGTGGCATAATGTACTAATTTCGTTGCTGGATTGGACAGCTGGTTTTTGGCAGGTTACCTTGAGTAATTAATCGAAACATAACCTTGAACTGAATTGACCATTTAACGTTAATGTTAAATGGTCAATTCAGTTCAAGGTTATGTCACATGGATTAACCAATGCTCCATTAACATTCCAACGAATTATCCAAGAATGCACGAAGAACTTATCAATATATCGATGACTTAATATTACCGACAAATTCTGACAAGGACAAATTAAAGCAACTCCAAAAAAGTGTTTGAAAGACTCCGCGAAGCAAATTTTAAATTAAACCCAAAAAAGTGTAATTTTCTTACAAAAAGGATAACATATTTGGGTTTTATTGTTGAAAATAGGAAATTGTATCCTGTTTGTACAGCATCGAATTTGTGTTTAGAAATAGTAAATCGAAGCAACCAATGACGTCGAGTTCTATATCCGAAGCAATTTGAAAGTGCTCTCAGTTGTCATTGAATGTATTTTCTGTGAGTGACATTTTTTTCTTTTACATGATAACCGAATGTTGATACCAGAATCTGTCGTTGAGGACATTGTAAATAAATATCACCAATCCGGGCATTTCCCCAATAATAAAACACAAGAAGCAATCTTATAGAGATCTTGGTTTCCTAAGCTCCGTCACATGATTTCTCGTGTAATAGACAGATGTGAGAGTCGTATCCAAAAATCGTATGGACATAACCCACTACCTTCAAAATTGCCTCAAGTCTGTCCGTTTAAAGTAGTCTCCGTTGATATAATCACAATGCCAATCGATCGTGGTTATGTATACATTTTGAATATTATTGATTTGTTTTACCAAAAATGGTATACCGGAAATTCCTCTTACAACTATGTCCAGAGATTTTGTGGCTAAAGCGTTTTGTCGATATTGTCTATGGACCTCAATCGGCAGTACATTCCAATCAAGACACCCAGTTCATTAGTGAGTTGTTCACGGCTTTGCGAGAAAAATAAGAATTAAGGCTTCAAATTCATCAGTGTATCATCCCAAAGGTAGCTCAGTAATCGAAAGATCGCACAGAACTCTCAAGGATCGTCTGCGCTCTATGCCAGGAAGATGGTTGGACAATCTTTCAGAGGCAGTTTACAACTGTAATAATCTAATCCGTGCATTTCAAAGGTATATCAACGATCTGCGCTTCCTTCAAGACTGGCCTGACAGTAGTGACTTCTTACGTGGATCTACTTCGATTAGTGAATCACAAAAAAACCCGATTATGTGGCTATTCGAAAGCGCACCCGACAAATACACTTGCTCCTAGTTTTGAGAGAAAATATTTAATAAATATACGCTTAATGACTCTAGACAAATAAATTTAGATGATTGTCTTTTGGTGGAGAAGCGTGAAGGTTATACGTAGATATAATATATCAATTAATTTACTATAATGCAGTGCACTCTGAACTCTAACGTATATATTACGTAATCGCTTATAAATTATAAATTAGTTGTACTCTGTATCAATGTACATATATATCTAATACTGTCTTGTTGAAATAAATAAAACAACACTCGTTCGGTCTTATAAACTTGATTCAAAATATATTTCTATATATCAGCACAATGTTGACAAAACAATATAGCGTGTAACCAGAAGGTATGCAGCTGAACTCCAGTCATTACTAAATTGGTTTGTTCTGATTCTGTAAAAATCTATTCTTTGGCTGCTAGACTTCTATTCTTCTCTAAATTAATCACCTAGGTTAGAACCAAAGAAGTTATTTTCTAATTAAGTCGCAGGTAGCCTACACTACTCAATCAAACAACAACAAAAGTTGATTTCATTCTAAATGATAAATATCGACCTGTTCTTTGATTAAATTAAAGTACAGTTAAGAGACAAATATAAAATATACCTACAAAATAATTATTGATTCCCAAAGGCGGCATACACTACAAGGTCAATTTAAAATTCTATCTCACAATCTAGTCAGTTCTCAGATAAAAGTGATATCAATATTCATTGCTAATTTATTCTCGACTCTATATTAATTTCAATCACATCCTTTATTTTGATTTAGGAGAATTAATTATATGACACTACTTTATTCGCTCTATATATGTATGTATATTGTGATATGCCAAAATCGAATAGGGCTAAAGTTAATTCAAAAGTGATCAGTTAAAACCAAACTTTTCATATCTCTCTATGAGGTGGAAAAATGTCTCTTGACTTTATTAAACAGAAAATCGTTTCCTATCTAGACCATGCAAAGGTTCAATATTTTTGAACTAATATCTACGACTTCTATGCCCTTTGGTAGAATGAATTATTTAGATCAATCTCCTACTCTATGATGTTATATTACTAACTTTTAATAGCAACGCATTCTTTATGTCTTGATGCATAATTATGTTGTAAGGGACCAAATCAGTGCGGTACTTAGTAATTGCACCATACGAATATGAACTCAGTTATCCTCATTTAGGTGCAGTATTAGGGAAATGATTGAAAGTATGTGTAGTAAACAACTCTCTATCCTACAGATGTAATATATAAAGTTCAATATCAAAATTGTAAATATCTAAATACAATCAAACAATTTAGAAGTAATCGATAGATAGGTGGCAATGAAAATATTAAAGAGTAAAATATCAATTTTATTCATCTTAAAGTACACCAATACTTTATGATTAAAGTAAATTGTTCGGACACACATGTTTGGCCAATAATGCTTAGTTTTGAGATATTTAAAGCTAATTATGGTGGTTTGTCACAGATAACTTTAATAAACGTAATCTAATAAGTACGTAGCCAAGTCTTTAGCATGGATCGATAGAAATTTGTCATTAAGTTAGTAAAGATTTCTGTGGCTGATGTCTTTAGTACAAGTTATTAGCTATTTGATATAAAAATTTGAATGGAAAATATTGATTTTTCATTTTGCTATAGTTTGTTAAACATTAGTAGTAAACGCTGTAAATTTATAACATAATTATGAATTCTCCAGACCATGTTCAAATTCGTCACTACATTTTCATGAGACATAAACTTGGTGATAATGGTAAACAAAATTATAAACAGTTCCAACAAGTCTACGGTAATAATTCTCCTTCATAGTGCAGATACTAACTGGATTCGTCAGATTAAAGAAGGTCGGAATTCACTTCAGGATGAGGAACGTACAGGGGGGGTCTTCTGAAACTGTCACTGCCTCTTCTGTCGCATATGTGAGATAAATGATTTATGAGGATCGTTGACAGACTGTTAGAAAGGTTTCTGAAGTTTCATCCATTCCAATAACAACAATACTTCGCATTCTATGTGAAAATCTCAATATGAAGAAGCTCTGCAGTAGCGGGATTCCACATTTCCTCAGTGATAAACAAAAGCAACATCGTGTTGAAATCTCGAGACGGGATATACTTTGGTTTAGAAGAAGAGATGATGATTTTGTCACAGGACATGGATGTACTTTTATAAAAATGAATACAAAAAGAACAATATCGTCTGGCTAGCAAATTAAGATCCACGCCCAAACGTGGGTGTGAAGGTACTATTCATGTCGATATCTTACCAGAAGGTCAAACAATGAATGGTGGTCACTATTTTATAGTTGTGCTAACTTCCATAAATTCCTTTCAAACCAAGAACCCTTGTCAGCCTGTTAACAGAATGAATCCTTCATTATGACAATACTGTCTGACATACCTTACATGTTGTGACTACCTACCTGGAAGAAAATGGAATATCTCTAATGTCAAACCTGGCACCTCTGGGTTTCTCCAAAACTCAAACAAGACCTGACTGGAATCAAATTTTCAAGCATTCAGGACTTTGCCAATGCTATCAAATTACCGCTGGCAACATATGGTAAAGAATTGTACAGTCAAACCTTTGTTGAAAGGAGAAGAAGGATACAAAAGTGCATGGACATGGGAGGGGAGCATATTGATGGATCAAGATAATTGTAATCAGTATATTTCATTGAAGACTATAAATAAAAATGATACCTTGTGGTTCCCTAATAAAGCTAATATGAAAAGTTGATAATTTAATTAACAATAATAAAACAACCAATCCTATCGAATATCATAGAAAGTTAAATTTAAATAATATAAATAATAATAACTCATTATTTCAGAGACCCATATTATTATGCAGTTAAGATACTGAAATAATTTCCTTGATTAAACGTAATTATTATCAGAATGATCACAAAATAAAATAAAACCTGCAGGCATGTGAATACAACATTTCAAAAATGACAGAAAATACATTGCGGCTTCAAAATTTTACGTTGAGGCACCATCGCAAATGACATTAAAAACCATAGAAAAAAATCTGGAAGAACCACATGCTTAAACCTAGTCAATGATAAAACATACTCTTTTTACTCAAGAGACAACTGATAAATAAACTCGAAGATTTTTTTAGTTTTTTAGTCAAATTTTTAGAGATTCCTAGATTTGAATCCAAGATCTAGGTATCATCAATTCAATGCGCTAACCACTAAACTACAGCTTATAATAGATAAAACTACTCACCATTTGGAAGATCTTGTTTATTGGCAAATACCAGGATCACTGAGGACTGCATGTCCCGGTCATTGATAACTTTGTGGAACTCACAACGAGCCTCTTCTATCCTGTCTCTATCAGAACTGTCAACCACAAAGACCAGACCCTGGGTCCCCGCAAAATAGTGGCGCCATAGAGGTCGAATACGATCTTGGCCTCCGACATCCTAAGTAGGTAAAAAAAAGACAAGTTTGGAATATTACCAGAATGAATGTTATCACAAATCATTCTAGCAGAAATTCTTTAAAATACTATTATTTAAAAAAATAAAATTAGAATTTTTTTGGAATGAAACTATATTATGTACTATATTAATAACATAAATTGCTATGTTTAAATAAATTTAATTCAAAATACAAAACTCAATTCTCTTTCGGCTGCTTCCTTTATAAAGGTCTGACTGGTCCAAAAAAGATTTCCCCTTTAAATTAAAATATCCCCAAAACATAACAGATAGTGTGAAAAAATACAACAAATTAATTAACAATAAAAATGTCACATAACTAGCCTGTAATCTATCCAAGCAAAAAGAAAGATATTTTGGGGCAACCTTATGAGTGCTATTTGCTAATAAACTGATAACAAATCACATACCCAAACTGTAAACTTGACGTTTTTGAAAGTAACCGTTTCAACATTGAATCCAACTGTTGGAATAGTAGATATCTGATTGCCAATTTTAAACTTATAAAGAATTGCTGTTAAACAAACAAACAAATATCACGTGAAAATTGTGATAAAATATAAAGGTATAAAATTATGAGAACTCAACAAACCAAATAATTATGTACTCAACACTTACATCCTATCAGAGTATCATTCACAACCAACAATGCCATACATAACATCCTATGAGTCAGATTTTAAAATTATTAGGTCATTTTCTATTATAAAAGGACAGTAAAAATTGCTTAAATTATTAGGACTGTTCTGACCAAAATGCTAAATATCTGATAAATCTAAGATGGTCAAAACTTTAAAAATTCAGGTTTAAATCAACAAAAGTTATGGCCTATCAGCTCATTACTTTTGGCATGCCAAATACAAGAATCAGCACTAACTTGTTTTGCCAGCAGCATCTAGACCAAGCATACAAAGTCGCATTTCTTTGTTACCAAATATCTTTGATAATAATTTACCCATTGTCTAAAAATTGAAAGAATAAATCTATTAAAATCTACTATAGTAAGGTATGATATAAAAAACTGTTATCTATTACAGTACTGGTCTCTGATTAAAAATAGGGGTGAAGAAATTCTTATCAATTTCATATAAATTCAAACTAATACATCAGCTATGTGAAAACTGTTTGTTTATCTGCTTCTATTTTTGCTTAATCTTGCTGTTAAATAAATAATTGATATATCTAATCTTCATGTGATATGCTATTAGTGTACCAAATAAAAAATCCATAACTTTATCTATAGTCAAAAAGTTTCTTAACTGTGTTGATGTTTTCTGAGAGTTAAAATTTGCATTAAAGGAATTGGTAATTAGTTATTACAGTGTAATAACTAACAGCTACTAAAGAGTGCCCCCTCCCCAAAGTAATAATCGGATCCAAAGGAAAAAAGTGACAATATACCAATTATGAACCAATTAGTACCCTCTTCTGAAAGACATTTCACAAAGAGGAATAACTAACTGTAACCAAGTTCTTCTCTACCCTATCTGACAGATCCCAGAAGATACACATCACATCTGTGATTACCCAAACTACATCCTTACAAGAATCCCATACTTTAGTCCTTAACCTCTACTGGCAGTCTGTAGGATGACCTTAGTCAGTAGTCAGGTTCCTAAGGGACACTCAAATTCCTACTGCATATTAGAAGAAGTTGGACAGGTCCAAGAAAAAAATAAAGCTCAATGGCATTGAATGCAGATGGTAGATATACAGGAAGAAAAGAACAATGCAATGTATTATTGAGTGAAATGGGTTTAGATGATGTATGATCAAAACTAGATGCAATAGGAAAATCTTTTGAAACATCATCAACTTTATACTTCAATATGCAAGAAGTAATGGAAATGGAATTGGAAAATTCAACAAAGAAGATAATGAGAAATTCATTGATTTTTTTATTTCATGGTGTATTGAAGGCTACTGAATTTTGGGACCAGGCATGGCGACACATTAAAATGGATTTTCAAAATTTCTATTTTAGCAAATGAATTCAAACAAAAACCACTAAAAATGATCTAGAAACACATTTAAGCTAGTACTTATAGACTTTTTGAGTCATTTTTTGCAATAAAATATAGTTTAGGTAGTAAAACTTCATTTTAGTGGACTGGCCCTGCTATGGTGGTCCTCATATATCAGGAAACATCAAACTAGAATGTTTCTTTGGCCTTTTTTGAACCCAGAGCAAGTCAAGTGTCAAAAATTTGATTTGTTGCCCCCAAAGAGAGTAAAATGTCATAATAAACTATTTAAAGCAACTTAAGTGATAAAATACAATGTTGAAAAAAATTGATTTTTATAGACCTGCCTTTGGTGAAGCATCCAATTTTCTAATATATTATTTCTATTGGCTTACTAATTCTAAATCTTTGGTTTAGATTTACAGCCATTTTAGTGATTCTGGCCATAATTATTGATTTTTTTGTCCAAAAAATTAATGTTTTACAAAAATGTTATGGATTTACATTACTGAATGTGTAATGGTCTACACTGCAAATTTCAAGTTATAACACAAAATTTAATTTTTGGCCCTAACTCAGCCACATTATCTTTTTCTTTCTAAACAAATTGTTTATCCTAAAACATTCCAATGTACCCATGTACAAAATTTGAGCCCAATCCATCCATTGGAAGTATAGTATTTTATAGGACATATAGCTCAGAGGTTTAACAATGGGTGGGGGGGTGGGTGTTAAATATATTATTAAAACCATCAGAAATATTATTTATCTACCCTGAGATACATTGCATTGATTCATATTCTCAATTAGTAGTCTAATTTGAATAAATATAACTAAAAAGCATTTACAAAAAAACAGGCTACCTATAGAGTACTGCAGATGCCATTTACATGTGGTTTATTTGATATTACAGACATTATTTACATTTTTGATAAATAAAAATGACTTTTGATAAAAGGTACTATAGCAATTTGTAACTATTTTGTATAAAAAGTTAATTTTCATATTTAAACTAATGATTGATAGTAAAATGTTAATTTGATGATAGAGAAAATATGTTCAAAATGGGAAGAAAATATTGATAGCTACTATAAAATGACAAGTCTTACAAACAATAATATTGCTAGTAAAAGCTAAAGTATAAAGTTAAGAATAGTGATATAGGCAACTTTTGAAAAATAGTAACAAATAATTTGCCTGTATGTTACTGTATCACAATAATAAGAGCTGAAAAATGAAATATACTTCCTAAACAAGAGTAATACTAAAACATTTCTAAGTAAATATTTCATTAATTGAAATTAAATGAATATTTAATAAAATTAATTTTTTTAATATACTTTAGAAGTTTTAAAACCAATACTTCAATACTTTATTTTAGTGAAAAATTAAATTAAAAATTTGGCTGCCACATCAATTTTTCTGGTGAGTTGACTATTGACTAAGTATTTATTACATACATCCTGTGTATTGTTAAAGGTGAATTGTAATTAATTAAGAATAGTTTTATAGGCAATTTTTCAAAAATAGTAAAATTACACAAAATGGCATAAATTTTATGTCAAAACTCTATTTAGGTAAATAATAACTTTTTAAGTCAATTTTCTATTAGCATCCAATGCTAGCTTTATACAGTCAGCCAGCAGTAGATACCTAATAGTTACCTAGGTTGTAATATCATTTATTTTCTGAAAATCTGATATCTATTGCCAATAGATATGAGCTTTTCAAAAAATAAATACTTTTATTGGTTGCAAAATTGTGATAGCTTATATTCATGCAGTAAGTATCTTTCATGTAGAAACTGAAAAAGTGCATATAATAGTGTTGACATTATTTAATTTAACTAAAGTAAGATTGATGTATCTCTAAGAACTTCTATTAACAACAGTTGTTCTCTGTTAAGTTTTAGGATCATTTGTTTAAACTCATCAACTTATTGTAATTAGTGAACTCACTTCAGATATAGTATAAATATGTAGCTTCTTCTGTTCAATTTCAAACTCTTGTTAGTTAACTTGGCTCAGATAATACATCCTACAATACTAGCAGTTACTAAAATTTATACTAGTTAGTGCATATTCAATATTCCAAACTTAGTTTTTAAGACCATTGCTGGCCTTTAGATGAATTTTAGTGACTTTCAGAATGTCTACAGAAAAATATCTAATGACTAATATGTCAAGTGGGCCAGATGGGGTTGTCATTGAGATGATCAGAGCCTTGGAAGAATATGGAATTGAGAAGATCACAGAGATTGTAAACAAAATCTATGACACTGGATACACCCAGGAGGATCTGTCAAGAATTATCTTCATTATAATACCAAAGAAATGCAGGGCAGTGAGGGGCAAATTACATAGGACAATCAGTCTTATGAGCCATATAAATAAACTAATATTGTGGATAATGATGATGGTTATGAGGAGAGTGCTCTAAAATCATACTAGAAATCAGTGCACAATAGTTTGGTTTCATCAATGATGATTGATGTCATTGACTAACACCAAAAGTATTTGACAAAGTCAAACATGAATGGCTCATGGAAATACTAGAACAGCTGGACATCAATGGAAAAGACCTTAGGTTCATTTAGAACTTGTAGTGGGACTAAACAGCAGTGAGTCCAAATAAAAGGTGAAATATACAAATATACCTAGAGAAAGCATGCAGTCAATTAAGGCTGAATCTTATCACCAGATTTGGGAGAGATGATCTTAGATCACTTGGAAAAATTGCCCAAAAATACAGATCAATGATAAGTTGATAAATAATCTTAGATATGCAGATAACATGATCTTGATGTTGGAAACACAAAAAGATCTTCAAGTACTGCTGAACAATGTAGTTGATATCAGTGCAGAATACAGGTTAAACATCAATGTAGATAAAACCTTCTGTATGGTCATGAGCAAAACAAAAGAAGAATGATGCAAGTTACAAACAGAGGGCAAAGATATCAAACAAGTCACAAGTTTCACAAATGGTAGGTGTGACTTAGAGATCAGGAGAACAGTGGTGAATCCAGGATTTTAAAAGGGGGAGTGGTTAGTATTTAAAAGTGCACATATTTGTGAACATTTCTGTCATTTATCATTATTTTATTTTTAAGAAAGCACTGTGCATGGAGTACCACATTTATTATAATAAAAAAATATTCTTAGTATTAGTGAATATCATCACTATGTATAAACTGGAATATGATTTTTGAAATAAAATGTACTGTGAGTATATAATTAACAAAAACTGGAATGTTCTATGGGGTAAAAAGTATGAATTCTATGCATTCATATAGCAGAAGATACTGTCAAT
>JAUYWI010084642.1:0-23980 GCA_034780595.1 Parotoplana pacifica
CTAGGCATAATCATTGCCTAAATAATATAAAATGTTCGTATATTTCATATCAAAGCATAAAAGTAAAGAAAATTTGCACATTTTGCATAAAGAGAGAAAAAGTAGAAAATTTGCGGAAGAAAAGTATTGGAAGCCTGTTTTTTTATTAAAAGGCACTCACCCTGTCAAAGCAGGTTTTGGCCAATTAATATTTTATGTATGGTAATATCTACTCAAATTGATTCACTGTAAGATATAATTTTCTAAAGTGGGAACATCCATGGCCAGTGTAAAAAATGAAAACTAAAAATAAAGAGTATTCACTCAGTGTATAAGATTTTTGTCAGTTGCCTATACCACTTATCCAATAAAGGAATACTATGCAGGACGCTAGAAATCATTGAAAGGATGTCGTTTAGCCATAGGGGCCCATGTTTAACTAAAATTTATGTGATGAGGGCCATGAATTACAAGACGGTGTGACGAACTTTTATTAAAAACATTTTGAAATTAAGTTAAAAGTTTAAATTTATACACATCTTTATAAGCATTGTATGTGGTTTTCGTTTGCACGTATTACTAATAAGTATCTAACAGGGTGTTTCAAAATGATTACTTTGTTTAAAATATTTTGGAATTGTTAAACATTTTATTAAGATTCAAGGATTACTCTGATTAATATTGATGAGCAAGTGCATGACAATTTAATTAAGTAATAAATGTTACCAATTTAACGAATTGCCACAAGTGCCCCATTAGTGGCAAGTAAAATGTCTAAACGATATTCACATTCCCGCCGTTACAGTTTGCAACATTTTAAAATTAATTGTTGAAAATGCATCACGAATGCGTTCTTTCAATATGTGAACCTTTGGCACAACTGTTGAGTGAACAATATCCTTTACATATCCCCACATGAAAAATCAAATGGCGTAATTTGTTTGGGGATCTCGGGGGTCATAAGATGAGGCCATCTCTATCGTATATGTGCGTATTGTGCATGTCAAAACCAGGAAAATTATTTAGGACGCCCTGTATAAGAAAGAAGGCCCTTTGTTTGAGGAGAAGGGGATACGCCAACAAGGATGTCGTTCTATTCCAATGACCCCCCCCCCCTCCAGATCCGCGACTAGTGAAGAGTTGATGAATTTTATTTCTAAATAAAACCAATATCAGTTACAAAAGTTCCTCTGATAGAAATATTGTTTAGCAAGGATGATCTTTTCTGTTCCTACAACTAATTAGATAGATAGATACATAGCACTAACAACTAACTATTATTGATTTAGATAATCTTAAATCTTAGCAAATAAGGCAAAATTTCATTCATTTTAGAAATTAATTAAAAATTCTATAAAGGAAAAGAAATCATTTGATGTCATTGTTTGTTTTATATTAGGCAAGTTCTAGTTATTTTGACATGACCTACACATCAATTTTTTTCTATTTCTGTTTTAAGATTTAAGTTTCTTTTCGTTTTTATAAAATAAAATAAAACGAGATAAAATGATTATACACTCGAAGCAACACGAGCAAACTAACTCGTTATGTATTTTTCAATTGTAGTCAAACTTAATCTCCAAATGATCTTATCTTTATATTTGATTAGAAGTAACTTGTATTAAATAAAACAACCTGCCAATATTTGAAAGAAGTTTTATAATTCCAAATGTTTTATGGGCTGGGGAAAGATTGGCAGAATTACTAACTATTATAAATTGATGGTGTCAAAGGAAAATTGATTTTAAGCCATATTTAAAGTTATGTAAAATACAAAAGCTTTAATTTTAATTTAAACCGAAACTTATGCCTACTTTTGGATATCAAAGTGCAATATGCAATTGAGATTGGGTCTATCAATATTTTTTGAAGAAGCCTTCATGAACTAATTAAAATATGTTGACCATTTATGTAGATATGGGTTGCCCAACTTTTCCTATTTGTCCTATTTTAGATATATTCATTTTGTATTATTAGTTAACCCTTTCCAGTTAGTTAACTCTAAATAAGAACAAACGTAGAAATATTTAACCGAATAGATGAATTCCATAGTTAATTACAAAATTTACTTACTCTTTTGATTATTTCCTCCTACTTTCCTTCTAGTCTCACTTCACCACAAGTCCAAGTTTCTCTTTAGAAGTTCAACTTCATCTCTTAACCCATGGTCGGGTAAAGGGGTGGGGTAATATTATACCCCTATAACAAATATTGGTACTTTGTCCCAGACTGTGTCCACCAATTTCTATGAAATTTGGGACTAAGATAGAAGATGATGAAGCTATGTATCTGCAACTTGTGGTATTCAAACTTTCGTGACCTACCACCAAAAATAATGATTGCCCTAATTTGGACAAAATATACTTTTTGTATAAAAAATATTTCTGATGTCATAATGAAAGTGATTTAAATTTAGTACGTATATTCCAAACCAGTTATTTATTATTGAACATACTTATTTTGACATTTTAGAAAATATTTATTTTGTGTCCAGCGTCCAACCTGGAAGTCATTTTTCAAAACCCTTTTTGTTTTTGGAATAAACAAATGCTATCGGATAACTTTTTCTAAAGTTGAACACAGTTGTACCCAAATGCTCGTACATGTTTTTCATTATGTTAAAATTTTCAAAAAAAATTAATGGTAGCCAAAAGAGTATATGGTTTTTCTATTAAAAATTGAGTATTAAAAGTCCTATATAGTTAGATAAGGACAAAGGTGAAATTTAAGTTGTTAATAAATAAAGATTACACGACTTCATTCTAATTTATTATGCTTATTCTATATCTGATGCATTATCGCTGTGCCAAATAAAAAGTCATAACTGCATCTAAAATCAGTGATTTGAGGACTGAATCCGACCGACGTTATAAATGAGGAACGTTTATTTTCTTCATAAATTCAATGTAATCACATTGGAAAACAAGAGAGTATTGCAGGAATAATTTAAAAGCTGCATATACACTCAAGAGTATGTATTTTACTACAAAACTTTAATATTGTGTTATCACATTTGACTTCAATTTCTAATAATTGCGAGTTATCTTTTATTTATACAACAAATTGTGCCTAATTTTGGTCTTTCTAAGTACTTCATTTACATTGTCATCGAAAGTAGAATTAAGAAAATTTAGCGTTTCCAAAAAGCTTATTTGTTGGCTCATGCAATAATGATATAATTGACATATAAAATTGTTCGGCATTGCATACTGTTATGATACAAAAATATGTATTAACTATTGAAATACTAAAATTATTTAATTTACATTGAAAACTATATAATAAGTGGATTTAAATTCATAATATTGCTGTAAAATTTAAGTTGTAACAAAAGAACCAGGCTCAGATAATGTACTTTTTAAATCATTTTTTAAAGTTTTGGAAGGGTTGCTTTACCAGTCGATCGATTAATTTTAAATATTTAAACTTTTTCTAGGAACAGGTAAACTGTGAGAAATCGATTAAAACAAGGACTGTCCAAAAATTAATACCAGAAAATATGGAAATATTTTTATAAAAAAACATTAGTTCTATCATATTTAGTTTATGACAGATGTGTATTTTTTATAAAGTATCCACTGGATGTTGAACGAAGTCCAAACATTTACTGTGATATCCATATACAATGTACAAGATACTTTCAAATATTGCTATACATAAATTACATAAAACCAAATTTATTTAAAATTCGATTAAACCATTTTTAACCAAATTTTAAATAGATTTAATTGGGTTGATGTAGTTTATAGTGTAGTACTTTATTACTTGTTATTTTCCCAAACCTGATCTAGATGTATGGCATGGTGCAATTGTTTTTCTCTTTGCTGTTCGTGTTTTTATTTTATTGTTGTATTTTACAAAATACTAATGGGAGAACACCTTTTCATGAAAATTAAAGCAATATTAATTGCAATTAAAATTTAGCATACGAATGACTTGCACAATTGTAAAGTTAAATTTGTAGTATAAATGAATCAACATCTGACACATCATAAAGTTTTTTTAAATAATTTTCAAACTTAGTCTAATCCTGATATCAATTTAATAACCATAAATCTGTATTTAGTTAATTTCCCATCCATATGAACTGGTATCAAAATTTATTGCATATCTTAGTTTATAAAGTTGACCATTTTGACAGAAAGGGGTTATATGTATGTATAACTACCCGTTTTACTTATAAATAGAAATATTCATAATAACTAATATACTTAAAATAACTTTTTTGATTCGGAATATTCAATATAAAAAATGGGTTCTATCAACAGTTTGTTCAGGGATTGTTTGAGTTTCTAAATATAATTTTTTTTCTTTTGATGGAAGGTCTGCCTCAATTTTATATTTTAAGAACAGCAACCGGTTTCTAGTTTAATTTTAATCTGTAGTTAGAAAACATTATGATAACAACGCGACTACATCTATGGGAGTTAACTACATTCGAATACAATCTATGTGCATAATAAAACTATTATTTTATTGTCCATGGTTCAGTTGATTCGGACAGAGGTTGTTTTTGGCCTTTGTTGTGTTTATCAAATAGGTTTCAAGCTTGAGAATGCTGTATGTGTGTTTCACATAAATTTGTTTTTAAAAATACAGCCACCCAAATCGACATAAATGAACTTAGATTTTTTTAAAAACTTAACTGTATGTATCACTCATGCGTTCCAACTTTTAATATGGGTCAAGATCCACATTATGTAGAAGCCACTTACCTAATCCTTTCTAAGATTTTTAAAAATATATCGTTATACCTAGTATTTAATCAAAAACGGAATTATGATGATTGATTTAAAAACAACAATAAATTATGAAAATATATAATTTATAAAACAATGCTCTTAAGTTTAAGTTATAATATTTGTAAAGCATTTTTAACGACCAACTGATTTCCATTGCAACAATTTATAATATTAATGTTTTACAATTTGACAGCAAATTTGCTCGTGCAAATAAAATGTTGCAATTATATGGATCCTTTGTACTTCTATTTTATTGATCTGTCGGCTTTAAAAAGTAAATCGAGATGTTGGTATAACAAATAAAGGAAGTTTGGAAAAAGTATTTGAAATTTTTTAGCTGTAAAAGTCTATCGTTGATTAAAATGTCGTACACAAAGACAGTAATTTTTTTATAGAAAACTTTATTAAATTATGATTGTGATTTATTTCGTTACTTATTAGTTGTTCCGTATTTTAATCGCTGAAAAATACATTAATTTAAAAAAGTTAGCCATTTTTATTTACAATTCTCTAGCTACAAGTAAAACATTCTTCTGACTTTACAAAAATTGTTTACGTCTTTCTGACGACTTTTTGTTTTACTTCTACAGATTTTTAGTATCGAATTGTACAAATATAACAAAAATTAAATATACAAATTATACCTAAAGGAAATTCCACAAATTGTTATTCTTAATTAAATTTCTTCGGATAATTGTAACCATCGATTTGATTTATTAGACGAAGAAGCCACACTATTTCCTATACTAGAACCTCCAAAATAGCCAATTCCTCTGCCAACTTGTATGCCTCGGTCAGTCAATGTTCTCGATGCACTATCGGTCACTGTTGCACCTTCAGGTTGTACAGGGTGATGTGAAAGATGAGATATTTCCTTTCGACCACTAATCACTACTGGCCGAGTTGGAGTACGAGAGGGCGAGGCTTTAGAAGTGGACCAGACCTCACGTGAAAGACTTTCTCTCTCTTCTTCCGCTTCATCTTTATGTAGAGACACTGGACACGAAGGGGAGCACAGGCGTTCACCGATTCTCATGTCGATCATTTCTTGACTGCCATTATCTGCTGTAGAGTTGGCATTCATCGTATGACCAGAACCGTGACTAGGAGTATGAGTCGCAACAATACCACTTCCCCTAGGAAGATTTGCATCCGTCGACGTTAGGAAAATGTGCCTCAATCCTCGAATAACTCTATCAACTAATCGCAGGTTGATTTGTCGATCAAATATCAAAAAGATAAGTGGTTCCATAGCTGCGTTGGACCACCCTAGAATGGTGAAACCTTCATATAAAGGTACTGGAATTTTGAAATTGGGATCGATGATAATAAGAAGGAACAATGGATACCAGCACATGCAATGCAAAATAGCGCAGGCAGTCAACACTTTGGCACGATTGATTTGACCGGCAAATGAAGCACGTTGGTGTGACAGCAAAAGTCTCTGTTGATGCAGTTGTTCGTCTATAGTGGCTGAAACTTCGGGTGTAATGGCTACTGTTTCTCGAATTAAATTGAAAACTGTCGTTTGTGCGTGCTTGGTGATAGTACGATAATAAATGACAAGGTAGTATATTGCGGCTGTTAATGCTAGGGATACTATAAGAATCCACATGAGGAACACCACATAGTTTTTTTTCTGGCCATAGATAAATACACAGAAACCGTTCTTATCATAAACAAAATTTCCACCTATGATCGTGGGACCTAGATGAAGAATAATGCTCCCTATATATACTAGAGAAATGCCAAACAATACACAGCATGCACTTCCACGGACATCAACTGCTGGAGATTGTTGGGCTAAAGTCACTCTTTCAGTGGTATCATTGCCTATGGCTATGACAGCAGTGTTGTTATTTGTTGCAGCACACTGCTGCTGCTGGTTTAATTTCTCAGTGCCATTAGTGGTATAGACTTCACAGCAAATAATGGCCACTAGATTGAAGCAGGAGGCCGTCATGAGTACTATATAGGAAGTTCCCAAAGAGTTGCACACAATTTGCATCTTACGTGAATGAAGACCAACGGCAAAAGGAATACAGAAAGCGCACTGAACAATATTAAGCAAGCAGCTGTGGAGCAAGAAAGCATTGGTTATGCGGCGCGTCCGTTGTTGTCCTACAAGCACAGAGATAGTAAGGACATTGGCCATAATACCGAGCAGTGCCATGCCAAATAGCAGGTACATCTCAAATTCATTTTCCTCATTTTCTTCCTCGATATAGGTGAGGCTGGCTCCATCTTGATTCATAATGGTGATCGGAGTGATGGCTGCAGTAGGGTTCGCTGTAACATCAGCCTCCATGAACAAGCGACGCTTGAAACTGCTCAATTGCCTAAGATTTTAAATACTACTACAGATTGGTGTTGTAGTAATAGAAGAAATATAGTAAGTAGTATGTCACGTGAACGTATTGGTAATCGATTTAAAGCCGTATTTAACCGGTACATGAATAATATGCACATAAAATTTTCAACTACTAGCGCATGTTATTTCCTGTACTTGGCTCTTTATATATTTATATTTAATATATTTGTGCCTAGTTGTTTTATCCATTAGAGATAAAATAACTTTTCAAGATAAACACGCTTTCCTCTTTCTTGTTTGCTGTCCTTTCACTGCGCTGTTTGCGTTATTTAAAAGAACCGCCAACCATTTTCCACAATCCAAACAGCCAGTTATATAGTTAGCTAAATATCTGATCCAACTGGCCTGACTTCTTTCAAACAGCCACTACCAAACAGCTTGATTGCTAATAATTAAAGGGTGGACGCAACCAGTTGCTGTAACATTCATACTAATAATATTATATCTAAATAATATATTGTTTATTTTTTTAGCACAATAATTGTCACCAATGAATTAATTATACACAATTGGGTGTTGTCAAGTTTCGTAGGAAATGAAAATACCGAAGACAATTCAAATTTTGGCAATAAATTATATATCTATCTCTTTCCAAGATCACGTAAATTTTATTTCTTACAAAATTTGGTCTGGAAACCCAGTTAGGGTTTAGTCAAAATTTTGATGCTTGCACCAAAAAATATTTGTTAATCTATAAATTCTGTATTAATATTACTATATTCTGAAAGGTTCAATTAATTTTGATAATCAAAACTAATTTTTGATAGTTTTATTTTTTGTTACCCATATGTTTTTAAGTAAGATTTTGAAAAATTAAAACCATTAAAAGTGTTGGTTTGATTATCAAAATAAATTGAAACTTTAGGATTATGTTTAATTATTTTTCTATACCCCATTCTTAAATTTGAAGTAATTCAAAGAAACATTTTACCTTTCTGCAGCAGATAATGGAAAATGCATTACAATTTGCACTAAAATAAGATTATAAAAAATAATTTAAAAATTTAGGTTAATGAACAAATGGATTTTTTTTAAATAAATACAATAGCTACATACCAGTATTGGTGTAGTTTAGTCGACAAACACGATGTCAATGAAAAGGTCATTACTATGGACAACAATATTAGGTATATCTTACACTTTAAGTGTGGAAATCATTATATCGTGGAATGAATAGGTTTATTTCTGGCACATGTGTTTAGTTTAGGTAGCTACCGACAGACTAAAATGTCTGAGTGTTAATTAATTAATTAACAGTTTGTGGTCATATTGTGATTCCGATTTCTATTTATTAATATGATTTTTCAGAGTAGTATAATGCAAATGTTTAAAGATCATCATCCTATTTAAGGTGAACTGTAAATAGTGTAAATATCCAGGATCTTATTAAATTCAGTTCAGCTATATTTCTACGAATTTTTATGAGTTATTGGTTAATTTCGATAGCAACGCTGTCCAAAACAAGACCTACCAGAGAAAGAAGGAGCCAGCGAAGGCTAGTATGTACATACATAGCTGTACCCAAGTTGCGCTCTTATTTAGGAGCTTTAAAGTACATAAACTAAGACATATAGTGTACCAACGTTGAGCTGGACTTTTCAAATAAACTATGTAAAAATTTATATTTGTTTTTTATCGTTTGATGTATTTTTTGAGTAAGCATGTTAACTTTTTAGATTCTTTCTATCACTCATGGAGTTTAAACGCCAAATAGAATCAAAGTGAGCAGAATGGCCAATTTTTCTTACTTTTGTAGGTGAATTTTTGTTCGTATTTTGCCAAAAAACTATATGTTTTTACTACGAAATTATAAAAATTCTGAATCAATAGAATTTTTGTAAAATATTAATAAACAATGTTGCAAATTGATTTTGTCTACTTGATAAAAATGTTCAAAATTCAAAAATGGTTAATGAATGGTGAACAAAAAATGATTTATTTCGCAGAAATAGCATTCAACACTCTTTAATTTCCTAAAAGTGGAACGCCAAAGTTAAAATATCATAGGTCCTCGATTCGAGTGTTGGAGATCATGGTTCGCCAAACATTTTTATCTTCGACATCTTTTTTTCTGAATAAATCCACTGCTTTAGACTAGTAATAAAGTTATCGCGAGGTCGACCTCTACCCCTTTTATCAAGAATACTGCCAGTCACAGCCAATGTCTCAATTCCATCTTTTCTCATGACATATCGGAAGAAAAACCTGTTTGTCTTGTTCTTATAGTATGAATCAGTCATTTTTTTGTTTCTGCCCTCTGTAAAATACTTTGATTTGTCTCGTGTGCAGGCAGTATATGGCACCTAGGGCATGCGCCTGAGAAACCACATTCCTTCAGCTGGCAAACGGCCGACATCAGATTTGGTCATTGTCCAGGCCTCACTTCCATAGGTCAGGATCGACATAACATAAGTTTATTAGACGTCGTTTAAGAGATCTATGAGTGCTACGATCTCGCAAGATGTAATCCAACTCTCCGTACAAATGGAAAAAGTCTGTTGAAAAGATGCAGCCTTGACAGCACTTCACCTTTGATCCGGACACCTGCTGTTTGGTCCCAATACAAGTTCCGAAATGAACCTAAGGTCTTTTCCATCGATGTCCAGCTGCTCTAGAATTTCCATGAGCCGTTTATGTTTGATTTTGTTAAAATGCTTTTGTGTAATGAAATAAACACAGGTATATAGTTTTCTGGACGTCAATCATACGTTCTTCAATCATCCGTAACGAAAAGATTGCATTACGCGTACCAGCATCTTTGACGAAACCAAACTGTTGCGCATTGATTTGCGGTGTAATTTTAGAGAAGACTCTCCTCATAATTATCCGAAATATTATTTTAGTTTTATAGCTTATGAGGCTGATCGTCCTATGTAATTCGCACCTCACTGCTTAGGGTTTCTTTGGCATTGCAATGAAGATAGATCTCGACGGTGCTCCGGATGTGTCCGGTGTCATAGATTTTGTTCGCAATCTCTGCTATTCTCAATTCCATATTCTTTCAAGGCTCTGACTATCTCGATGACAACCGGCTGGCCCACTTGACTTGCCTGATTTTGTCTGATGTATAGCTGCTTCCACTTCAGATTTCAGGATGGGAAGACTATCATCCATGTCTTTCCGTATTGTTGGTCTTCCGCTTCTATCATCTCTGAAAAGTTCCTCAATGTACTCTGAACATCTTGCTGAAAAGTCTTGTACCTCCATAAGAGTCGTGTCATCACGTGCAAGGATGCATCCACTTGAGGAACAGATTTTCGCATTTGTTAACTCATTTATCTTCTTGCACATCGTTGCTTGGTCAATAGGACTTAGATTCTCAATTTGTTAGCATTGATCTTCCAGCCAGGCCTGATTTGCTTCTCTGAATTCCTTCTTTACTTGCTTGTCCACATAACCATGAATGTTCTTGGCAAGATACTGCAGACGAAATTTTGTATTACAATGTATTTAATAAAAATATTTAAAAATCTGTTTTTAAGAATATAGAGTGATCAATAAATAAATTAGTAATTACTCTGTAGGACACTTAAAAGTTTAATAAAATCTTACGTTTCGTCATTGGGTTTTGGTAGCACGATACGATATTAGACATTTTTTTACATTTTATAAATTCATAAAATGGTAGCTTTCAATATGACACTCACTTGCACCGTATTGCAAGCTACGATCTGATGAGATTGTACCTTCTATGAAACTATTTGTCTGGAAATTAAAAGATTTTCGCTAGAAATTAATCATATTTTAAACATTGCTAAGGAGTCTGGAGAAATTCTGTACTGGCTTTCGAGCTGGAAGGTGTTGGATCACACCGTATTTTGAGCGTTTCAAATAGCGCGCATAATCAAAGTTAGTACATATGTTTCGGAGCCGTGACTCCAGTTCTAGGTTTAATTGAATCACACAAAAATAAGTATTGTTGCAATGATGACTGCTTTAGAAGCGTCGATCTAAGATGTAGTCTTTTTTAAAGAAGTAATTTTTTTAGGACTCTGCGTTTAAAGCGGTCATCATTGCAATAATAATCTCCCTCCATATAACTAATGAAATGAATGAGGAAACTGAGTCCAAAAAAATTCATTTTTAGCGAGATCCTTCCTCATTGTGACTCCAATAAATACCTACGACTGTAGACAGTAATAAAAATGATAAAATTTCTATTTACTTTCAGCGATATCTATCTAAACTCTGAAAATCAGTGCTGAAAACTAATATCTCATACATAGAAAACTCCGAGTATAAGAACGGCGGAAGATATATGCATGTTTTATTCCAGAAACTGGAATAACAAAATTTCAATATGTGAAAAAGGTATACAGTTGACTTGCTAACTGCGATAGTGTCATCTCGTCTATTTGTTTGATCATCTTACGTTAGAAGTCATTAATTTTATTCATTTCACTCTTAGAAAATCATATACACAAACTGCAATATTTACCTTATATATTGTTATTATCATTTTTTGTTGTCAAGACTAAATTGGTGTTCAGTGCATAAGATTTATATAATTAATTGAACTACTTGCTTAATCAAAGAGCCTCATTTAGCTAACTTTAAACAATGGATTTTTACTGGCCTGGCTAGAGACAACCGACTTACGGCTGACAATATAACCTCATTTTAATCTTATTGTTTCATTCAATTTGATCTCTTGGTAACAAGACGACCATAGCCTTTCTTGCACCGTTATTAGACTAACTAATACAAATATTAACATGGAAGTTCTTCAATATCGTGATAATGGGGAATTGTCTGATGTAACCGTCAAAATAGGTGAAGATGAATTCAAACTTCACAAATTTCCTTTATATATTAAGTCGGATTTTTTTAAGGAGACTGCTCAAGATAAAGATACAGTAGAAATTGAAGAATTTCCAGGTGGTAAAAACATTTTCAGTTTAGTTGCTGACTTTTGCTATGGCAAACCAATTGATTTCACACTTGGAAATATTGCTGCTTTACGAAATGCTGCAGAACTTCTTGTTATGAAGGGTTCCGGGAATTTGACAACAGTCACTGAAAAATATATTGAAGATATTCTTGCATCAGCCAAACTTTCGCGATCGATTGCACCTATAATGGAGATTTTAATTCAGTGTGATGCTCTTGGTGAAGAAGCTGACAAGGCCAAAGTCGGATTTCAGTGTTTTAATGCGATTGTAGAAATCTGGCTACGAGAACCACAATCTTCACGATTTACTCCACACCAATCTCGTACTATGCCAGGATCCATGAGTGGATATTCTTGCAGCTACGACGATAGTTCCATCACTGATCGCCTGGTCAATATACCCCTTACATGGCTTTTAGAGCTCATAAAATCTTGCGGCGATCATGAAGGTAAACTTAAATTATTGGCAGAGGTAGTGTACAAATATTTAGCGAAGGTGTTTACTGAAGCTGACCGTCTAGGCAAAGGTAAACTTAAGAAAACAACCAAAAAAGTTTCAGCTGACGAAGATGAAGATGAAAAACCAGCTGAAGATGCCGGTGGTGTATCCGATGCGGAGGAAGATGGTGAAAAAAAGAAAGGGAAAGGTTCGTCACCAGGTATTGCACCAGGCGAAACACTTGATGCGGTTATTATGGCTATCCCAGAAGAAACACCTTTAGCCGATCTTATCACCATTGACTGGATAAAACGCGCTTTAGAAATCAGTGAAGCCTACAACTGTGAATGTCGTGAACGTCTGCTTCAGTTAGCTGGCAATGTTTTACATCGCTTTAGTAGTGAGGAATTGAAACAAATCCCATCCGCAACGCTGTGTGAAATCATTGACAATACTGTTCGCAATGAGAAAGTTGTTCCGGAAGTTCTGACTTGTGTTCTGGACAGCTACATGTGTGAACTCGCTAAAAAGAAGGGCCTAGAAGTGGATGATTTTATCAAACTTGTCAAATGCGTACCTGAAAACTACCGCATCAATCATGATACCCTTTTTGATGTCCTGGAACATCTTCTTACATCAGGTAAGCCGCAATCACTTTGTTTTTAGGAATACAAAAATATAAATCTATAAAACTCTAATAAATTATGCAGAATTTGGGTACATTTTTTATCATATCTATTTAAATGGCTTCAAAGGCGTTTTGTGGACATTTTATTAGTAGCGTTCACAAAGATCTTTTTTCTAATAGATTCTACAAATCTGTTAATGTGTGAGTACAAGATTATTATTAAAAATTTAGTTAGGTACCTAGTCGCAATAACAAGATTTATTAATACAAAATTATCACGTCTCATGCAATAGTAGTCATATTTATTTATTTCTGTTAGTCAACCAATTCTTCACTTTTTACAATACGTCATTAGAATGCTTTTTAATGTAGAATTGCTGTTCTGTAGGTTTATACCTACTAATAAAATTATATGTATGTTATCAACATCAAGTTTTCAGAATATCGATGCGAATAACATGTAGATAATATCGATCAAAAAACATTCCTTAACATCTTATATTTTTTTAAAGTATTTAAATCAGTTTTACTTTACATTTATAGCTGATTTAATTAGAGAAATCAATAAATTTCGTTCTGTATATTTCTATATTCTATATTTGTATATCAGAATATTTCAATATTACTTTTATGTTTTAAAGTTTTATTTGTATTAGAAATGTATTTCTTTATATACCCATATGCTAAGAAGGGATGTCAACCTTATCAACATCCAGTATTTTGATTGCGTGTAGTAGATCATAATATATCTTGGGGTAATAATTGTTAGATATTCTAGTTTCATTTTAAAGATTAAACAAATATTTTATTTATGTGAGCTCATTTAAAACATGTGTGAATTTATTGCATCTACACGCATGTAAATACTAACCTAACTATGCTAATTGCTTTTGTGTGAGTGCGTTTAGTCAAAACAGGGTGTTTTAATAGTTTTAAATTTTTAAAAGCACCTGCAAATCATCATTTATTTGTTTAGCGTAAACTAATTCTGATCAGCAGCTCAACAAATGTGCATAATATACTGTATATTGTTCATTCCGATTTAATATTGTAGATACTTCTAGTTAGCATGCGGATTATTCCAGACTAATGCACAAATTTAAAAGTAACTAAGACAACCCGCCCCTGTTGTTATGACAATACTAGATCCATACTTTATTAGCGTTTCTTATTGTTTAAGATGTAAATCTGCCGAGTTTGCTAATACTACAATTAGGTACTCTCTTCATTACTATGCGCTGCTATAAAAATATAATTAAATTCATTGATGGTTTGAATTACCTATATGATTCTAATTACTGTTGATCAAAGATGAAACTTTGTTTGCAAAAAGGATCAATTTAATAAATAGAATAATTAATGAAATACCTTATCTTATTTTATCATGTTCCAACTTTTGTGATATTACAAAAGGTACACATGATTCGATAACCAACATTTTTTCCAAAGTCAAATCACCATTCATATATTGTTTAGCTACATTTAAAATGACATTTTATACTTTTAAACTGTTAATTTTTGTAATTGTATTTTATCAAAATTGTAAAACTGCAATCCAGTAAGTTTTGGTCTAAGACCAATGACAAGTCATAATCAACACAAGATTATTGAAAAACTAAAGTTATTTCAAATTAATTAATTATATTTGTGTATTCTTTTTTTTACATGCACCGACAATTAATAAATATACATAAACTATCTGAATTATATTTTCTTCTCAACATTTTTTTTGCTTTAGGTGAAGATATTCCAGATGAAAAAAAGAAAGAACTTCTTGAAACTGTGGATCTCTCTCGTTGCCATGAAGATACATTACAAAGAGCTTTAGATAAAAATTTGGTGCCAGCAAGGGATCTCTGTCAGGCTGCTATTAATTTGGCAGCCAGAATTCGTCAGGAAAAAGAAGATCCTCCACGTACACCTAAGGTAACTTATAGTGTTAGGTACTGGTTAACTTTTTAAAAAAGTGATTAATTTATTTCTTATTTGTTCCAGTAGCGGTCCGATTCAAATTTATCACAACAATTTATATCAAATATATATAATATAATATTTTATTTTATTATTCTGTACCTAAACAAACCTATCTAATAATAATTTTTTATCAACTTTTAGATTATCCTAAAATGGCATAAGTTCATTAAACTTAGATGTTATAGTTTTTTTATATCCGAAATAGTTAAATCTTGTCTAGAATAGTACTATTCTAGACAAGATTTAACTATTTCGGATATAAAAAAACTATTTTTAAAAAAGATCTAAGTTTTTTTTATAATATGGGTTTGGTGCGAGGCAAAGCCGAGTACTAATTCAGATACAGTTCTTGCTAGATGTCTCTATGATGGCGGGCAGGTATAGACATTAATTCTAATAAACATCAGAAATCACAGATTTTCTGAAAATACGAGCCTATACGTCATTATCAAATCTTTATGAAATGCATAGATCAAATTATTGTTGAGTTTAATCTATGTCATATAAGATTGGCCAAAGAGACCTAAAGATGGTTAGCTTAGCCAAAACTAATTTAGAAATACTTGAAATAAATAAAATCAAATATGGTTAGCTATGGTATTTAGATTGGTATGGCTCCAAATAGATATCAATAAGTAACTAACTATTTCAGGACATGAATTATTTTTTTTATAGCAAAGCGCAGAAAACTAACGCTATATAAATTGTAGTTTAATATTACGTTGCTAACAATGATTAAACGATCTTTCTTATCTAAACTATGTCTATTTTCGACTTTGTTAGTTCTAAAATCTTTAAATACCTAGTTACTTATTGATATCTTTAGAGCCATTCCAACTTAATTATCATAGCAAGCCATATTTAATCTCATTTATTTGATAGCTAGCCATATTTAATCTTATTTATTTCAACTATTTTTGGAATTAATTTTGGCAGAGCTAACTATCTTTTAGCCCATTTTGGTCTATTTTCATTTTTTTAAACTAAATAGACAAAATTTAATGCAGAAACTATTGTAGATTATTAGAAATCTATGCATATATTCTCTACAAAAATACCTTACACCATAAATTAATAAAAGCGGCAAATGTTGTATCTCACGAACCATACATCGTATCAATGTAATGTTTTTGCAATGAGCATCTAATATAATACTCTATCATTATGCTAAATTTTAGTTAAATTAAATAAGTAAATTTTTGTTTTATACTACTAACACATATTACTCATTTAAAACGAAATTTTATAGCTCCTTGGAACTTATTATATGTTCCAAATTTTATTGAAATCGGTTAAAGTGTAGGTATAGTATTGGTTGTGAAAAAAGAAAGAACGTTAGGTATTCATACATACATAGTTCGTAAAGCAATGAACCAATTTCTATGAAATTGGCACACGTTGTTAACATCGTAAAAGACAATTAGCTATTGATCAAATTTGGTTATTTTAGGTTTTAAATTGTGCGAACTATGAATGTCAAAAATGTTTCCCATTTTCAAAAGTCCTATAATATTGGCTTATTGAAACTTATAAAAATAGTCACGACTGCATAAGTTAGTCAAATTTATTAAATTCTTATGAAAATATTTTTTTATTAATTGCAATTGACTGATTATATGTGAATTAAAGCACTTTGCAGCTCAACTGTTTTTATTTTCGATATGGTTTCTTAAATGTCCACAAATTTGGTCGATGCATGCTAACCCTTCATTGTCCTTGTAATTTTTTGAATTTATTGAAAAACGGTTCATTCGATTTGCATAGCATTTGACATTAAGATACCACCATTCTGTTGCGGATCTGTTGGTGTACTATTTTTGTTTGAACCCCCTTATAATATTCAAGGCTGACAGTATCAATGTCAGACATCTTTTAGGGTATTAAGAGACACACATCTTTAATAAGCGTTATATTTTAACACCCTTAATATTTTTTAGACACCCCAAGGGTCACTGGATGGCTCTCAGAAAAAATGAAGTTTGGCTAAGATAATTAAAAAATATACTTTAAAAAAATTGATTTTGAAGTCAACTATTGATCAAATTAGATAATATTGCATGTATGTATGTATATGTATTCTACATATTACAAACACTCCATTGTTTCACATATATTTCAGATTTTTTAAATATTGATTTTGAACCATTTTTTTCAAAATAATATTTTTGTGATTGAAAACGTGTCAACCAGCAGAATTTCTTTATATTTTAACGAGATGTTCCACGTTCGATTCTTAACAACTAGTGGACATTTCATTAGAAAATATTGAGTAGAAAAAAGGTTTGATATTTTTTGTGTCAAATCCTTTATTTTTAGATATGAAAAAATGAAAATGAATTTTCTAATAAATTTCAATGGAAATACTCCTTATCTGATACCTACTCTGTTAGCATGCCAAGTAAAAAAAAGTCATAGGTTTTCCAAAGGCAGACATTGAGGTCTATTGATTTTGGAACCAGCCTGGCCGATGAGTTAAAACAATTTTGTTTCATTATAACTCAAGATATGACTTAGAAATCAATATTAAACCATAAAATATTGAAGGACAACGAACGTAGAGTTAAGCTGCATGTTAAGATGTTTGTAAATTTGTACGTGAGTTGATTATAAATTCTTAAAATGTCCACATGTTTAGGTATGTAGCATTAGCTAATAGACACTAATTTTCTTCATCTGATCTACATAAAATGTGAAAGTTATTTATTTATTTAACTAAAAGATAACCCATACTCTTTCACTATTGATATAGTTAAAGAGGTATTGTTTATCATACATTTTTCAATAAATTAGTTTTTCTGATTTTATATTTATATATGCCATAGCAAAATGTTTAGTTTTTACCTTATTTTATCATAAGATCATTTTATTTTACTTTCAATGTGGTAGGTAATCTTTATAAAAAAATATATCATGATAACATGTTTGATATGCAACAAATTAAAATGTGTGTATTAAAACAACTAACACTCATAATCTAGGATGTAACAGCTAGGTACGTTGCTTATTAATATAATATTTTTTCTTTAACTACAAAATTTGGCTCCTGAATCTCCAATAACGTTGTTCTATGTTATTTTTAATTAGCACATTTGACAAAGACAAAGTTATGAAACCTATGTACATGTTTAACGATCATGTACAGTACATACTTTGTATATTTTGATCTTATAAAAAAGTGACTACATACATGTAATACTCAATATTTTCTATTTATTATGAGCAATATCTTTGTTGCTATAATATGTAGAATGAAATCTATTCTGCAGCAAACATACAAAATTAAAATATATTTAATTAAAATCTTGCAAGCCTTCGACATTACTAACACCATAGAAATGAATATAAAAAGCTGTGTAAAAATATGGCTTCAACATAAAATAGCAATTTTTAAGATGAAATCAAAACTATGTAATCATGTGCATCTTGTTCTACACACAAGCTGAAGCATGATAAGAAGGTCAGCCAAGCTTGGTGATTGTAAGTACTATCTAGTTCATCCGAAATCCGAAAATCAAAATCCATAAAATGATGCAGTTAGAAATGAAAACATAAAGTAATTGAAATGCAAAACTATACCAAGCAATATGGTGCGGGACTTAGGACCCGATTGTTGAATTAATTCTAAAAAGTTTACTGCTAAAAAACTAAAGAATTCAGTCTTTTGATTTTTTTTCATTATCAATTTCATAAGACCAGCTTGATTTTTATATAAGAAACAGTTTATTGATTTTGAACTGATAAAATTCACTTATATTTAAATGTGAAGTAGAATTCGGACCATTGATTGCAACAAAATTTTTCTTTGGTGGTATATATTTAGTAAATAGTTTATCGAGGCAGAAGAAAATAAAATTTGTTGGTTAATCAGTTTATCTTCTGAACGTGTTGATTACAAAAGTACAACATTTAGGTTACCTATATTTAAAATTATTTTCATATCAAAATCTAAATTGTAGGTAATTGCATTTTTAAGTGTTCCAAAATTATTCTAGAATATGTAGGTACCCTTTTCTAATTTTATCTGATTGTCTTTAAATTGGTGTGGTGAGAATATCAGATGTACCTATAGCTTGTTTAAAAATGATTATACTAAAAATAACCATATAAAAGCAAACAGACTGTTTCTAAACTACCTATACCTACTAAAAGAAGTAAAGCACTATAAACTACGCGAAACTTTTCGATTTTTTTCAAACATGAAAAGATTGGGTAGGTACTAAATAATCAAAAATTTGACAAAGTTTGTCATTTTGAATTGATTATGAGAATATAATTTAAAAGATAGACAAAATTTACTCACAAAATTTTGTACCAATATCAAGAAGTGACAGTTAGTAAATATAGTAACTTTGAAGGCGACTTTGATCGTGACAGTTAATAATACAAAATATATATCATATATTCAAGTCATATTTATTTTTGTTCATTAAAAGAAATACAAACAAGTTTAACAATTTATCGATTTTTCATAATAATATTTTGGCACATGTTTTTTTAAGTTCTTTTAAAAAAGCAATAAAATATTGTTTCAATGCTTCGTCGTTCTCACTAAAAATATTTCACAACCGTCATTAGCGAGAGTTCACACTTCTCGTGGATCAATGATGTTTCCTTTGGGAAGATTCAACAACAAAAATGAAATTTTGATAGTGGTCCAAGCTAGGGGCCAAGAACAGAAATCGTTAAAATAAAAAATATATTAATTATTTGGGCTCTCAGATTGCACCATGTCATAAAAATTAATACTTTTAAAAACCTTTACATACATATGTATGTACATAAAATAAGTATAACATATCTACCAAACATTAATCATGCATAAATTATATTAGTACAATGGATCTAGAATTATTTTGTTTGCAAAAAGTATATTTTAGTGTTTTTTCTAAGAAACGTTATGTGGCCTTAGGGGGTTCATACCCCAATTTTTTTTCTTTGCTTGACTTCAGGGTCATATGCTTGCACAATACTATTAAATAGAATAAAATAAACAATCCTAAATATTTTTTTTAGTACACTGATGATCTGACTTATCGATCTACTGGAAGAGCTGCTTTTCCAGGAGTGAGTCTGCCTCGTCCAATACCCAACTATCTTTCTTCTTATGACTATGACAGTCCCGCACGACGTAAGTAAAAAGAACAATTATTATTTTATTTTTGTTAAATCGGTAATTTGGACCTACTAGTAATAAGTACTACCTGTTGTAAATTAAATCAAAATATAATCATTTTTATATGCCAATCAAGGTACAATAAACTGCACTAAGTTTGACTACAAACATGCTATATCTATTTTGGTAGCATACCGGAATATTTCTTTCTTTCTAATTTTATTATTATGAAATTTAATTAAATGTAAATACAATTTTAAAACTACATAATCTATTGAGTGAAGTTTTATTTTAATAATTACATAGGTACTTATTTACAAAGTGACAATTCGATATCTACCGTTTTCAAATTAAATGTTTATTATGCCTTGCATGTGTGTATTTTCTAAACAAACTAATTAGCTAATTTCTCTATATTTAGATTATTGATTAAGTTATTAGTTTACAAATTATTTCTTTAATTAGTAAATGAATACTGTGTAGTCAGAATTAGTACATTTTTCTTGTAGTTTAGTTTATTTCACTGCGCGATTATTATTAAAATGAGAATTGTCAAAATTTTATAATCTTTGTTGGCTTCAAATTATATAGTTCAAATGAAATACAATCTTAAAATTAACTAAATCAAATCTTGAATCATGTTATTTTTTAGTGTTCTATTTTCTCAAAGCCCATTTTATATTCTGAGTAGATTCTCACTCTTCCTCTTTGGGCTGCTGTCTGCGTTTGAAGATTTGTTGATGACTATATATCAGCTCCGTTTTACAGTTCAAGCACCAAATGCCTGCTGCTTTATCTTTCTTGCTGCTGCCTTAATATTTGCTTCTCCATTCTTCAGGCCTCTTACGGAACTGTCCATCCGTGTAAATTTTGATGTCGACTGACTCTGTCCAGATACCTGAGGTGGCCTTCCTGATTCTATCTTGTCTTCTCTTCTAGTGAGGTCACTTATGCTTGTAGATATGCCAGAAGGAGGAGTGTCCTTCCACAAGGCGATCCGCCGAAAAGAGGTGTGTCTCGCAAGGTTGTAGGCCTCCTTCTTTCTCCGAATTTTTTAAACAATAGTCTTGTGACGTTTGGCTATTTTCTTTTTGACGGTTCTATGGTATTTTCAAATTAATAGCAACACTAATAAAATATTAAACATTTTTTAGATGAAGGATTGTGTACATATCACCATACCCAGGTTTGATTAAATTGGTTAAGTTAGTTTCTTAATTTATCTCTGTTTGCATGCCAAAGTTATACTTACAAATTTTAAACTAATTTTTGCGACTTGAGATGACTTTTAACTAAATATCAAAATATGCTTTTTCAGTATCTTGTTAATAGATTTAGAGCATTGTTTCATCTAAATGTGCCCACGCAATAATCAAAAGTGCACATGCACTGGTTCAAAAGTACATATGTAATGAATGACATAGAATTAACATAAAAGTGTACACGCAATGGGCATCAGACTGTCTTATATCTATATAAAAATGAATATAAAAATGTATATACATTATTGTACGAGAAATGAATTGTTCTTTATTTATCTATTAACGAAGTAATTATAATTTCTTATTTACTCATTTGAATTACCTGTAAGTAGGTACTATGATTTACATTTCTTTTTGCTAAATTTTTTAATTTTGAGAAACCTTTCTGCGAAAATTTTATATTTGAAGATGTTGGGATATAAATTCTTCCTCAGAAAAAAGAAAGCTATATACCTATAAAAGAATTTTATATAAATGTAAGTTTGATAAAAGAAAGTTATGGAAGGTGATAAAAAAAGATTCAGCTCAATCACCTAGTTTTGTCAATGATGAGAATGCATTTGGGGGTGGGGTGGGGTGGTACTACCGCTATCCAACTGTCAACAAAGGTCTAATGTAGTTCTATGACTATGCTTTATCTACTTATTTGTTTTAGGTACACCAACCTATGAGTCCAAACGCCGCTTGGAATCGGGAATTCGTTACTAGAGCACCTACAGTAACTGTTGACATTCCAAACGTCTCACCATTTCGTGCCCATTCCCCCTGGTCCGAGTCACCGCCACCTACTAGAGCTGGATTAGAAACTCCTCCACTATGTCGCCCTTGCCCATTAGCTGATAGATTTGGGACAGACCCTAATAGATTTGAAATAACTGATAGATTTGGAATATCTGATAGATTTGGGACACCCACTAATAAATTATTTTCTCCTCCAGATAATTTTGGGACACAACCTGATATAGTTGGCTCTCCGCCAGCTCGATATGAAACTTCCTCTCATAGATTTGCAACCTCACCGCTCCCTTCCTGTCCATTTTTAACTGAAAGAATTTTGAATACACCTCCTTTAAGGGACTGCCATCAACCACCTCCAAGTCGTATGGCTTCTAATCCATTTCGAGCTGGCGATCCAAATAGTATTACAGGAAATAATTTCGATAGTCTGATGAATCGTATTCGACAGAGTCGTGATCTTGTTAACCAAGTTAGACAGATTACTGATCGATGTTATCATTCTTCGTTTTGAATTATTTTTTGTTTTATAAGTCTGATGATATTCATTGCTAATTCCATAAAAATACTTTCATACATTACTGAAGACATCGTTACAAACCTGCATATATTACTTTGTATTCCGTCCTTGATACACACTAATGCATACCCACTTATTATTAGACGTTTTTATTTTTTATTTTGTTATTTTATCTTAAGGAATGAGTGAAGAATGTTTAACAGTATTACTTATTTAGAATTCTTCTTATTTATTTAGTGCTTTTATAAACGTTATAGCGAAATATAGTTTTATTATTCAAATTAATCATTATCTACTTAGAATTTACTTATTTATTTTTCTTTGTACTTTATACTTATTATACTATTTATGTACCATTTTCTTAAATTTAATATTTAATTTGAAAGAATATTTTAAATAATATTCCTAAACACAAAACGGAATTTGTAATGCGCTGCATAAATGAAACAATAAATGGTTTGTTTATTTTATTAGTTTTTTGATATTTTATTTCAATATCGTTCTGTTGTATTTCTAATATATTTTATTTGCTTAAAATACAGTTTGTTTTCAAAATTTTACGTATTAAACTGGGCCATTTAGTATAAATAAAAAATTTCGACATACAAAACGTCAGCTTTAAAGTGATCAATAAATTTTCTATCAAAGTAGGTAAAAAAGGACAGTATTTAGAAAAATTATTAAAATATTTATTGATGCAACATTTTTTAGAAGATTACATTTTAAAGAAAACTGATTCTTATCTTTACTTATTATTTAGTTATACATATATCAAATCTTAGTAGGTGTAAGTATATCAAAACACTAGTCTCTTGATTCACATCGGTTGTAATTTTTTAATATTTGATTCAAAGAAAACTAAAATGGGTTGATCTGTAAAAAAAACTTAATTGAATAATAGGTATCATAGAGGTATAACAGAACCATTTCTATAGTATCAATATCTTCGAATGATAACCCTTTGTATAAAATGAGTGATGACCAGCCTTTAATAATAATAATAGTATATATTTGTATCAAATACACAAAGATCAAAATAAATACATTTACCAAATTGATAGTATTATAAGTATTATAAGATAGTATTATAACAATGTGGTGTAACTATTTGACAATTACTACAATATCTATCATTATAAGTTTGGTGATAAAATGGATTATTGTCATTATCTTGTTTTTTAATGATGTAGTTAAAGTGTTCATCACTAGACAAAAAGGAATAACAATTGGAAAAAATGTACGTAGTTTTAGAAAGACCATTAAAATCAATATTGTTATTACTAATGATTTTAAGGAAAGCTTCATGAACATCTTGTTGATCTGTAG
>JAUYWI010084643.1:0-12836 GCA_034780595.1 Parotoplana pacifica
TTTTCAAACAGCACCCAAGAAGACTTTATACTTGGACCTCACCTGACGGGCTAACAAAGAACCAAATCGATTACATCGTGTCTAGGATCACCAGGGCTCGACAACCGAACTGATGGATACACGACAACGATGTTAATAAATTTCAGAGAGAGAATTGTGTTCTATTTTGCAACGATCAGCAAATTAGTACACAAAATTAAATTCCATTTTTGACTATTTTGGCTATTGAGCGCTATCGCCATTCTAAAATTATTTTAAATGCATTTACCTGAATAGCGTTCTCTATCTGCGTCATATCTGACGGAACTGCACAGTGTCACATCTGGCCAGACAAAAGGTTTGCTGCGCTCGGTAATTGTCGTCGACACTGGTCTGCTGTTGTATCGTTTAATCAGCCCCGACACTGTCCATGAAAAACACGTTAACACGCCACACAGAACCACACACCAAAGAATCTTAAATATCATTTTCCTGTTGCATTTAGGACGCAGTGCATTTCCTTTTCTTTCCTGATTTGTGTGATGGTCGTTCCATGGACTCGTTGTTGGTGACTCTGCAACATAAAATTGGTCAGTGGAGCTGCCAACAGCTGTCGGTTCGACAATTGGCTGATTCTTATCTGAAACACAGTTAACGGTTTTTAAATGTTTATTTCATTAAAAAATAATAAATTGGCATAGTTGTTGCTTTCGAAAAATTGTTCTAACATATGTACACACTGATACAACTTACAAAACTTCAAGTCAGTTGAATAGGTTGATGCATTTTCTGTAAGGTGAAATAACCAACATTTAGATTTTGAGAAAAATGGGATTAAAGACTAAAAATGAGAAAATTTACAGTTTGAAAAGTATGATAGACCAGGTCTATAGGTTTCAGAACTTCTTTCAACTTCAAGTACTTTCTGCCTTCTTTGCAAATTTATTTTCCTGGCACAATCTTGTATGCTGCTTGTTTATCTATTCTAGCCAAGAATTTCCTCGTTTGCGGTGAAATAGGAATATCCTTTGATGAGAAAATGAATTTGTCATTCCACTATTGAAAAGTGACAGAGACTTTCATTTTGGATCCCCCCTTGATGCGTCTCCTGTACATATTTTATACTTTTATATGTGTTACCATTTTTTTAATGTAATGCAACATTTTTTATCATATGAATATATCTTGGATAACAAACAAACTCTTTTTATTGACTTAAATAGGGGTTTTCGATAGTGTCCTTAAACTTATGAGCAGCACTGTAGGTTGTATCATAAAAAACGATAGTTTTAGTTCGACAAGTGTATATTTTAAAATAACTATGTTAACAAAATGCTCGTATGTACAAATGTTTCATTGCAGTGAATAAAACAATAAATATGTTAGTCACACACGTATTAGGATCCTCCATTTTCGATTACTTTCTCAGTGTGAATCATGTACGATTTCAGAGCTTCGTGCATTCTGTGTGCTGTAAACTGTGGAAGTTCTCTTGTAGTCTCTAATTGCCTCTGCTGCATCAAAATGGTTGCGAATGAACTCGAGTCTTGGGAATATGTATCGATCACAAAGATTGACGTCTGGGGAGTAGGGGGGTTGTCGCAGTAGGCGTATGTGATGACCTTCAATATAATATTCACCTGTAGCCCGTGCAGTATGGGGCCGAGCATTATCATGTGTAGACGCATGTTTTCTGATAAGATAGGGTCTCGTTCCGTTCTCAAATATTGTTGCAGATTTACAAGAAATTCTAGACTTTAATAATAAGTCTATGGATATTATTATATTGACAATAGATAATATTCCGCTAGGCAAGAGTCTTCACATAAAAATTTAGGTTATTTTAAAATATACACTTGTCGAACAAAAGCGATTGTTTTTATAAAAGTTATGAATATCCTATTTTAATTTACTGATTGTCAAGCAACATCATAAATTTAAAAACACCCATAGAGGAACAATTGTTCGTCTATACATATTAACTAGATATGTATTATATGTATATAGAAAAAAGTTTAATGCCTTTTAAATACTTCAGAGGCTATTTTTATTCAATCACAAATACATGTTACCCCCACTGTTTGAAAACTGGTATCAACGTACTAAATCCTCTTATGGATTTATATATGTAGGTAAAATGGTTCGACCTCTGACCCACTGAGTTTGGGCCCGGTCCGAACAATGCATCAAAAATGGAATTTTTAAAAATTCTACTTTAGTGACTGAATTCAATCAAAAGCCACAACAAATGATATAAACCATTTTGGATGAAATTTTTTTAAAAAAAGATCAATTTTGCACTTTAACTATTTTAACTATTTTAACTTGCACTTTAACTTGCACTTTAACTTGCACTTTAACTATTTTAACTATTTTGCACTTTAACAATTTTGCAATTTAACTATTTTTACCACAAACTCTATTATTTAAAAATATTTTTTTGGATTTGAATTACTTAGGTCTTAGTGGACCTGCACACCAAATTTGAAATCAATCGGACAAACTCCACTTTTTGGACATAATGACGTCATCAGCCACCCCATGTTAATTTTATTCAAAAACAGATTGTCGATGAATCTTTCCAAGGTGGGTGTGTACCAAATTTTAGCCCAACCATTGTTTATTATCTTTATTTCGACATATCTCATTGTTTTTTTTATATGAAACATTATTTTATGAAAACAGGTGCTAAATCTCATGCAGATCGATTGAGACATTTTTGTAGCAATATTGAAAAACCACCAACCAACATCTATGAAGGGTTAATCGTGCAGATGATACCACAGATATTGCGGAGACTGTTGCTGATATGAGACTAATGATGGAGCTGATTCGAGAAGACAGTGAAAATCTAGGTCTCTATCTCAATGTACATAAAATGCTTTTGAGATGTGGGCATGGCTCAAGATGATGCAAATTACGTGGAGACAACATCGAACAAATGAAAGCATTCACAGAGAAATTGCAGTCAAGGCTAGTTTGTTGGACAGAGTGTACTGGGCACAGTTCAGATCGCATGCGGAGGTCGGGATAGCCTCGAAAAACTCATCATGATCTAACTGGTGAAGGGAAATCGGGAACGCGGCAGGTCCAGAACAATCAAGAAGATAATGAATGACTCTATCACAATGTTATCAATCGAGTCCAGATGTGCGGTGTTTGGCGGGAAGCAGTTAGATAGGTCATATATATTCGGCCTCCGGATTGAATGAACACAACCACAACCAATAAGACAGAAAATTAATGAATTGTCACTGGAATATTTTAACAGCTAATCCTTCCTACATTGGGATTTAAATTAATACATCCAAGATGATGCAGATACTATGCTTTCTAAATATATCTACCAAACATATTACTGGCGTAACAGAATAATCAGAATGCTAAAATTGTTTAGTAAGTACACACGATAAGATTTTTTTAATGGACAATTTTACATATACAAACTAGTACGAATGACCAAAAAGGTCAAAAGTGTGTTAACTTAACCCTAAAATAAATGAAATAATTTTTGGGTGTTAGCTCTCACTATGTGAATGCTATCGTGTTTTTAGATAAATGATATTTTAAAATATTAGAGCTAACAAAATCAAGATTTTATAAATTGCTATTTGTAAATGTGCAAAATAAATATTTACTTTCTAAGAAGCAAAATTAAGGAATTTTGCTTCTTAGAAAGTAAATATTTATTTTCAGATGAATATTGATTTGATTAGCTCTAATATCTAAAAACACAATAACATTAATATAGAGTTTGAGCTAACACCCTTTTGACATTTTTAATCTTTAATTTCCATTCTTTTTTTGTAATTTGTAACAACGTAAGTTGCTGCTAGTATGAATTGGGGTGGATTTGTGGGACACGACCTAGCCTTTGGAAGCTCATAACTCAAAAACTACTTCACCTATTTCGATACAGTTTTCAGCAAAAAGGGCTTAGCCTATAGAAAAACAGAGGTAAAAATGAAGGTATCGCTTTACTTGCATCATGGAAAATATTTGAGAAATAGGGGTATTTTGGGTAAATCTTTTATTTTTATTCAGACAAAACGAAAAATCTAGTTTCCTATAAGGATAATCGGCGTTAATTAGCAATTACTTCGTAGAGCTGAATTTCGGGAGAAGCTTTCCGGGCATTTTATTAAGCACCATAGTCGCTTTCCTTGACAAATGGGTGCGAAAGTGGGTAAACCCCTCACCCTCCAAGTACATGAACCCTAATTATATAGTCACTAATCATGGATTAATTTATTCAGTCACCTATAGCATTCCGTTTCATTGACAGTCTTCTAAAGTTAATCTTAGTTTAGAAATATTATTCTGAATAAATCAATAATTTCAATTCTAATAAATTTTTACAAATTGATTCTATACGAATAATTCTTTTACAAATTAATCTTTAAAAAATTTTAACATACGAATAACTACACGAATTTTTATTTAAGATTAATTTTTTATCTTTAAAATACGAACAATTATTTATACGAATATTTCTTTACGAAATTTTCTTATACGAATGTTTCTTTACGAAATTTTCTTATACGAATGTTTCTTTACGAATTGATTATGTACAGTTTTCTAATTTTAAATTTTTACTGTGAACACACTATTAACTTCTGGTCAAATATAGGTAAGTAAAAATACGATATTAGTTGATTTCACAGTAGGTACTCATTGTGACCTTTGTATTAAACATTTTGACCACTGATTGATTCATTATCTGTATTTGGACATATCTCGTTGTTTTTTATATAAAACATTATTTCATCAAAACAGGTGCCAAATTTCGATTGAGAATTTTTTTTAGCAATATTGAAAAACCACCGACCAACATCTGTGAAGGGTCAATCATGCATGCATGTTGCTTTTTTGGTCGAGGAGAAGTACAATACACCGCATAATTTAAATTTTATTATATAAATTTCTGTTGAGTTTTAAAAAGTGCAAAATGACTCATGCACAATAAATTTTGATGGCATCTATAGCATAATAAATACGGAAATACAACTTCATAATAAAAGTAAAGATCATTGAATACTTGCAGCAACAAATGTTTGTTTAATCAGATTGAAAGACAATAACTGACTCTTTTATACTTATTTTGAATACGTAAGAAGCATTTAGTTATTCTAGTAGATTTCTTATGTAGGAAACAGAATTATCACAATGCAACAATATCAAAACATGAAACACAGTGTTATATCAAATTTTCACACAAATACATATAAGTCAGATACAAGATATGGAAACACTTGTAAAATACAAAATATTTTATAAATTGAAATGAAATATAGATAAATAATAACCTACTTATAAATGATATATACTAAATCTCATAGAATAAATTTGTAGTTACTGGAAGAAAAACAATTGTAAAAATAGACAAGGGAGTTAAAATTGTTAATTGTATTAAAATTTGCTTACAAGATATAATAACTTTTTGCTCTCAGATATGAAATAAATCGTAAAATGATAACTATGTATATACAATTATAATATTTAATAAAAAAATGAATTGATACGAGTATAAGAAATCACTGAATAAAAAATACATGATGTAGAAAGTGTAGAAAACTTTGAGATATCTATGATACATTTCTTCCGTTAGTTATGCATAATTACACATGAAAAACGCTGCAAATAAAATTAGGGGTAACTTTATCTACCTCATTGCCATTTTCTTCTGTTTCAGTAGGTATTTCAAACAAAGTTCATAATTCCAGAAGCCCTGATTTGAACCTAATATTTCTCATAAACAGTTTGGCGTATCGACTCTTTTTCACCCTCAATTAGGTTTATGTTTATTTTGTATGCACCCACAGCAAAAATATAATTGAAAGAATATCGGGTAGATTAATTTAGGGTACAATACTTCATGTGTAAATAAAATAAATTGAAATTTTGTTGCTGCTATAATTTTTTATCGGTTTATATGCCAGAGTAGGGCCGAACATTAATAGTCGAAGAGCCCAAAAGGGCTTTACCATAAAATCGCATACAAAAGGTTTGTTACGTCTAAAGTATAAATCCATGAGTAGATATTAGAAAGCCAATTTTTAAGTGTCACCGCCGAGTCACTTAATATATTTTTTCTATGCTGAAAAAATATCAATGAAAAAAGTTCATTTGATTCATTTAAAATTTACACTATCAGATGTCTAAACTATCATGAACATTTTCTAAAAATATCAAATTATGTTGTTAATCGAAAATAACATTTTTGATCATTTTAATTTTGAAAAATTAAAAGATAAGAGAAATAATGGATTGCATCAAATTAAATTAAAACTATCAAAAATGTTAGCTACGTCTAACTAAATAATTTGAAACTTTCAGAAAAAGTTTATGATAGTTTTAGACATCTTTGGTGTAAATTTGAAGTGAATCACTTTTTCACAGAGATTTTTTCAGCATAGGAGCCATTTAAGTGACTCTATGGTTCATAATACCCCGCGGCTGGGATATTTAACATTAGGCTTTCTGAATATCTACTGAAAGGATCAATTAAATGTAAAAATTATTTTACGCGTAGACTCTGATAGACTATAAAAATCATTTTATCTTTAATTCAGAGCTAATAAAATTAGATCGGATCCCGTATGTCGAAAACCTCAGACTACAAATTTGGAAGATCTTGTTTTTTCTGGGTAACCTCTGTACATAATTGTATGTAATGTAGTAATGGATGTTATAATTACATTAGTAGTCAAATAAACAGATATTGTTCATGTTACAAAATATTACAATACACTGTTTATATTAAAATACACAAAATAATAAAACTGTTTAAAAATAGAATAAGTAAATCACAATCTTCTGGTTATTATAGGTTAATATGGAGGGGGTCACGGCTATTTTAGTGCGAACGGGATCCGGTCAGATGTTAGACACAATATAAAGAATAGGAAACCAATATTCATTTTGGATGTAAGAATATATGGTTTATTGTTAGAACATAAATTTCAGTCAAAAGATCGCTTGTCAGTAAGATCAGATGTTAGACTGTCGCTTATTAGAACTACAGACATACATAATAGAAAAAATACGAATTCAATTTGGTCATATATTATATGACCAAATTGAATTCGTATTTTTCCTATTTTTTATTGTCTAACATCTGACATTTGCACTGAGTTTTATCACTGCATTAATAAGCATCTTTTCTACATTTGACCCGTCTAACATCTGACATTTCTAATATAAATTTCTAAAACCAGACTCGTTTGAACTAAAATAAAAAATATCATTCTAATGATTTTTATGAATTTCACAAATAATGTTATTCAAAGTTATCTATTATAAAATTATCAATAGTTATTGGTCTATATGAAATTTGTTTTTGTTTTAATGAGACTTAAATAGCCGTACCACCTATGTAATCTTTACACAAACCTGTAAACAAAACGTAGGTTCACTGTATATAAGCAAAACATATTTTAAAAAAATAACTGTCAAAAATGATTTTTTTTATGATGCAAATGATATTCACAATGTTTAAACCCTAACTACAAATTTAGTTTCACTTGAATACTATACATATGTAAAATAGTATTGTATAAAAGACCATAACAATTAAAATAAATTCCAAGTTGTAGAATTTTATGATAATCCTCTAAATCGTAGAATACTCTTCCTCTGAAGGGGTGGCCATACATAAAAGTGCGCTATTTCAAATAGATTTCTCCAAATTTATTTTTGATAAACAATTGAAAAAGATAAATAATAGAATCCACCACAAATGTCCCTATATTACACAAAAGATACACAAACAATGAGATTGTGAAAACTACCGAAGAAACATAAATCTCTTGATTATGTCATAGCATAAAGCTCTATGAGAGTCTGGTGGTTCGGTGAAGAGTAATTTGGTTTTATAAAATGGAAAATATTAGTGAGATGCAGACAAGCTGGGCCGAGGAGGTAGTTAGATAAAAACAAAAGAGGAGAACTATGTGGAAAGAAGAATATTAAAGATGATACCACCAGAAATAGAGGAGTGCGACTGGAGACTATTAGAACAAATGGTGAACAGACCAAGATAGAGACAAAATCACAGCGACCGTACAAATAAACAGCTTAAAAATAAATTGTTTAAGTATTTATTTTTTTATTACTTTTGTCATAACTTGTATGGCATTGTACATGTCTATGTATGTATGTATTTTCAACATACATAGATTTAAAATAATTTTACCTACTCTAATAGTATCTATCATAAATCTTAATACCACGAAACCAAATCCCCATAGCTTGCCATTTCTGTGCATATTTGGGTATCTAAGTTATAAAGCTGTAGACATAATATACAAAACCTATCAATTTGTATGGAAATTATCACCTTCCATTGTAATTTGTAATTTTATATTGCAAAACAATTAGAACTACCCAATATAATTAGGAACATGCTTTTAATAAATACTGAACGTACGGTTAAATCATTATTTATACAATATGTAAATTTGAAGCAAATTACTGGTTACCTAGGATACATATTACGAATACTTATATAATTTCCAAAATGATCTGAACTGAATGATATGTACATCTTAATCACCTCACACAAACAGTTGGGCGACCTCGTTGATCTAAATAGTGACGACAATAACCTAAAGTTTCAAGTCGGGCTTCTCTTCTTTGGGCCTGGTCAACTCCTGGAAAAGCATAGACAGCCGGCAATAGATAGAGCAATTGGAGTTCTGGTAGAAGACTTGATAGATAAAGTAGATAGTGCAAGATATCGGTGGGAAGTGGAGTGAACCGCTGGAAACAAAGTACTTTGAGATGGCTTGCTACTGGCGACTGAATGGAAGCCGCAGGACCCGGTAAAACTACAGCTGGTGGAGCATTAGCAGAGGTCAAGACTAAATCGTCTTCTTCTTCCAACTACAATGTCAATAAAAACATAAAATTTATCATAAAAAATCAGTTTTTATTTATTTTATACATTTTATAATCTTGGATATTTCAATTATACACCATTTTTAAAAATATCTCTTTAAAATATGTGGGTAAATCATAACACGGGAGTTTGTTTTAGAATAATGCAATTTTTGAAATATAAAATAAAGTAATGAGAAAATGTGTTTTAAGTTTAAATGCAGGGGATCTCCCTAACATACCTGTCCTGTGAGGAACTCCATGATTTCCTGAAGATTATCTGTAGTAAAACTTGTATAAGCCAATGACAAACAAGCCAACCGACCACAAATGGCTGTCCGTTTTAAGATTGAATAAATGACATCAGTAGGGACTGTACTCAGATCATTGTGCGACAAATTTAATTCGTGCAATGAAGCAAGAGGCCGCCATTCACACAGAAATTCCAGATCTTCCGCTTGTAGACGACAATCCTAGAAAAACAAAACAATTTTATTTAATAGAAAGTCTTCGACGAAATTGTCACTTATAACTGTGCTGTGTATACATATTATAAATCAGGATTCAACTTCACACAGTAAGATAAATTTGTCTCTATCTTAAATCCATTGAACCCAGGAAACTAAAGAGAGAAACCAATTCCGATAAAATAATCAAAAAAGGTAGGTACAGAAGAAATAAAAACAAATCGCATCCATTTTTGAAATTTAAAACCAATATAAAAAATATGTCGAATGAAATCGTTGTTTGTGATAAACATACAAAAAATAAAAATCTGGCAAGCCTTCCACAGTACTACAACATAAACCCTAAACTAAAACAACGTCTTGTCCTACAAGTCAACAAGAAAGTCGAACAAAATAATAGTTCTTATGAGCAAACTGCACCCACAGCCTCAACTAATCACATACAGACGCGCCTTGAAAACCTGTTATCTGAGAAGATCCGCATTTTCTGTCATGTCTATAACGCCAGCCTGAGTGGACAATGAGGCCTTGAAAGAAAAAGATGAAAAGTACTGACATCACATTGAACTTTAGCATGGTCCATCAAGATTCTAAACATTTTAAAATTTGCCAATTAAAATCCAATTTCGATATTTTAAATGAAAATCAATAAAATTTGCTTTCGGCAATCTCAATAGAGGTAACAACCTAATACCAAATTTGTTTGTTCAAAAGAATTTTCCAACAAAATAAACCGATCTAGAAGTAAAGTAATTTAATCAAACTGTGACTCCCATTAGATTGATTGTAAACAGATTGTCATCTAATACTTCCACTTAAACTTGGCATACCTACATAAAATTTAAACAATTCACTCATTTTCAATAAGATGTTGTACATCATGCGCCAAATTTTATCCGAATTCTGTGTGACCTTAAAGTAAATGAGTCCCAATCCATTTTCATCGAATAGTACACAATGTAAAACGTAAAATGCAAACTGACCTGCAAATTGAGGTAAGAAAATGGTTGACTGAGACCAGAAAGAATATGTCTCAGCTCGCCTTTGAGATTAGAATGTGCCAATGAAAGACGTCGAAGTTTCCTCAAAGAAAGAATTGCTCGATTGAGACAGCGCAGACCTGGCCCAGGAGCAGCGCAGGTTGGCAGTGAACAGGCCACAAGGTTGCGCATTGAGGAGATCCACTGCAGTGAACATGCCAATGGACGTGCGTTAAGACACATGTCTGCCTCCTCCATTTCAAAGTGAGTGATTTTCTAAATTTATATATCAACATTTTATCAGTACACAAAAATAGATATAATTCATGGTGGATACAAAAATCAAAAATCGTCATGAAAATAAATCATTACTAAAGTTATAAGCCAAAATATAATTCTTTCTGATATCTAAAAACATACAATATATTTTCTCATAATAATTTTACAACTCACAAGTGGATCGAAGACGCATATAAGTTTCAGTAGTGGTAGGTAAATATCTGTGCCCTTCTGCATCCATAATCTTTTAGCTGAAAAGCGAAATGGTGTAAGATGTTGCAACGAAAGGCCAATTGCGACTTCATCTACTGACACCATGCAATCAAAATGAATTGTCACTGGATCTGGTGGGCAATAAAAAGAGGAATATTTTAACAGCTAATCCTACATTGGGCTTTAAAATATACATCCAAGATGATGCAGATATTATGCTAATCAATGGTGCTATGCTTTCAAAATATATCTACAAAACATATCACTGTCTTAACAGAATAATCAGCATGCTGAAATTGTTTAGTAAGTACACACGATAAGATTTTTTAATGGACAATTTTACATCTGCAAACTAGTATTAATGACCAAAAATGTCTAAAAGTGTGTCAACTCAAACCCTAAAATAAGCTAAATCATTTTTGGGTGTTAGCTCTCACTAGGTGAATGTTATTGTGTCTTTAGATAAATGATATTTTAAAATATTAGAGCTAACAAAGTCAAAATTTTATAAATTGCTATTTGTAGAAATTATTTGGAGATGTCCAATGTCCTTAATTTTGCTTCTTAGAAAGTAGGTATTTATTTTCAGATGAATATTGATTGGATTAGCTCTAATATTTTAAAATATCATTTATCTATAAAAACACAATAACATTAATATAGCGTTTCAGCTAACACATTTTTGAACTTTTTAGTCTTTAATTTCCATTTTTTGTAATCAGTAACAACTAAATATGAATTAACAATATTCAATTTGAACAAGTATAGAATTTTGACAGTAAAATGCGATATGGAGGATCCATAAATAGTGGATTTCATGATAAAAAATGATTTAATTATAGTCAACCTTGCAGGAAAGATTTCTATTTCTACATACAACCAATTGTAAATATTTTTTGATGATTATATTATTGTAATTTCACTAATGCATAAATTAGGAACTGCAGATACTCACCAAACATCTGTCCGTGTTTATATTCGTGGTCTACATTAGCATAAATGATTGACATCTTATTCAAATAGTAGTGCACTTTTTCTGGATGTTTCAATTGAATCATATTGCGAACTTCAGGTAAAAGTCGTTCGGCTACGCGATCGCCTGGAGGCATCCATAAAATTGGCAGACGAGCTAATTCAATGCTCATCCGACGATCTATCAAAATACATAAATTACACAAACAAATTTAACCAAATTGTGCTATCTACTGAAGTAGTATAAGTGAATAATTTATAAACTTTTCTACAGATATTAAAACGTAGAATGTTATTTCTCAAAATCATTCATTGAGGGATTAATATTTTTAATATAATTGTTTACGTATAGGTTAAATGTTTTAGACCGGATAATGAAAATAAATTGTATAATATAGAGTAACCACTCCACCCAAAATTGTATGCACTCACACATACGGACAAGAAGACACATAGAATTTATCATTATAGAGATAAGAAACAAATTGACTGACGATAAGTCACGTTCTTACTCTATGATGTATAATTTGCAATGGCATGATATGACAAAGCAACGTTAATTTTAGCATCAAAATCCAAGGACAAAAATATTAATACAAGATTGTCAACACAAAAAACATAGAGGTAAAACTTCGATAAAATATCTCATTTGAAATCAAACAAGCAAATAAAATTGAAATCAGTTTAGCCAGTCATCGTAATCTACTAACATCATAGAAATATTTGTGTAAATATGATTTCAATCATTTAAGAAACTATCAACATTTTGGTCTACATCCAAGCAAATGTAAGATAAAGATGCAGATTGAAAATACTAATTAATCTATCCTAAATCCAAAAGATAAAAATCATAAAACAGACTAGTCACAATTGAAAGATATAAACTTGAAAGAAACTAAATATAGAGTAAGTACTAAAACGCTCAAATCCATGTATACTCACCTTCCTCAAATCCATATTACCCACCTTCCTCAAATCCATGTATACCCACCCTTCCTCAAATCCATGTATACTCACCTTCCTCAAATCCATGTATACCCACCTTCCTCAAATCCATGTATACCAACCT
>JAUYWI010084654.1:0-12833 GCA_034780595.1 Parotoplana pacifica
ACTGGCTTGACACTGTACATTAGCGAAGAATGGACTGGCTTGACACTCTACATTAGCGAAGAATGGACAGGCTTGACATTGTACATTAGTGAAGAATGGACAGGCTTGACATTGTACATTAGTGAAGAATGGACAGGCTTGACATTGTACATTAGTGAAGAATGGATTGGCTTGACATTGTACATTAGTGAAGAATGGACAGGCTTGACACTGTACATTAGTGAAGAATGGACTGGTTTGACCCTCTACATTAGCGAAGAATGGACAGGCTTGACACTGTACATTAGTGAAGAATGGACTGGCTTGACACTCTACATTAGCGAAGAATGGACAGGCTTGACACTGTACATTAGCGAAGAATGGACTTGACACTGTACACTAGTGAAGAATGGACAGGCTTGACACTGTACATTAGCTAAGAATGCAACAGTCTGGCTTGACACTGTACATTAGTTAAGAATGCAACAGTCTGGCTTGACACTGTACATTAGCGAAGAATGGACTTGACACTGTACACTACATATTTATTTATATAAAGGGTGGTAGTCGATAGTTCTTCCTCCAAAAATACATAACTAGATGTCACTTCTGTGTGGAAAAATAAGAGCTGAAATGCAAACAACAATTCTCATAAATGGTGCGGGGCTTCTGCTGTATGCGCATGATAAATCTCATTGTTACAATCCAAAATATAAAATAATTTGAGTTAGTAGTAGGTCGGGTTTAATCCGACATTCAAGCACAAACGTTTTGTAGTATTTGCTGTAGCTAGGGGGTCATCAGTAGTTCACAACAAATGGTCTCTGTGCCTCATCAAGAATCTAAGAATATCATAAATATTTTCTGAAAGTTTCATATTATTTGAACCGAAAGTAACATTTTTCCTATCTCCTGCATAGAAATTTATAAAAAAAAAATGTTAGTATCGATTAACCAAATAAATTGAAACTCTCAGAATATGTTTATGATATTTTTAGACAGCTGAAGTGTCAATTTGAAGTGAATCAAAGCAACTTCTTCTCGCCGATATTAGTCAGCATTTGTGCAACTAAAGATTTGCATTTCGGTAAACTACAAGTGACCGTCGTCCGATGCCCGGAAATGATATTTTTAGTCGACGAAGATGATGGTCATTGAATAATCACCCAATTGAAAGTGAATTCAGTTACATATTATGGAGAGATCTTCTTGAAAATGGAAATAGTTTGAAAACAGCCCCCAAAAGGTCCAAAGTTCGTTTTATGGATATTTACCACTAGCAGTTTGGTTTATATCCCAAAAGAAGGGCTGCCCTGTGTCACCAAAAAGCCTGGTGAATTCAAACTAGGAACTTCTGATTTTTAATAACTCTACAACTCTACATCATATTTTAAACGATTCATTGTAAAATATAATCCATCTTAATTTCCAAACAATTACTTTAAACCAAGTCAATTATAAACGCCAAACAAAGAAAAAAAACAAATTATTTTTCAAATTTCACTTTTAATTAAAACCCAGGCAAGGGTGTGGCTTCCTAGCTTAAACACTAACGATGCAATAATGGCATTGTGTATTTATTCAACAAAACAACAACAAAACACCACCCTACTGGAGGTATAACTGTAAAATATAATAAATAAAAAATCACCAGAGCCTTTGTAGTTAGCTAGCTGCCTTCATTATAATTGCATTTTGTATATTAACTCGAAGATTACTGTACGTATGGATGTAGGTAAAGCAATGGCTCGTGTTTTATTGAATGGCAAGTAGTTTGAAGAAGACGTTACACGTAGAAATTTCTCGCTCCGATAACACAGGGAGTAATCCCAGTGCGGATAAGCTAACAACCCAACTAACTGTACAAACAATTACATCATGTCCCAACAAACAGTGTACAGGGCGTGGTCTTACTTGGCTTGCCTGTTGTTCTTACTAGCAGAGGTGGTTTCCTCTGATATGCGTGGCAAGAAGACGGGACAACCAACTACAGAGTTCTTATTATCCACACCTAACCAAATAAAACTAAAAGATTAAAATTGCCAGCTCGCTTAGCAGTTAGAACAATGAAAAACATCATCATCATCATCATCTATCTTTTCTAGCAAGGCAACTAACTATATCAACTGCTTCTTCACATTGCTACAAGTAGCGTCTTCAACACCTCTAAGGCAAATAATTGGTGCATTAATTACAAGAACAAGAACAACACACACACAATATAAGATGCAAAGTGAGTGTCTTTTGGGCGCGTCCTATGGAAGTACAATACATATCCATTAACATGTATCCACACATAATATATTTTATTAAATAAACAAAAAAACAAATATCCCCTGAATGCTCTAATAGCTATCTATGATTACAGAGCAAGAATGTTTTTGTCATTAAAAGGAAGATAATTATGATGTAATAATGATAGTTCTGTATATATGGCATTTTCCAGGCTTAATTAAGCCGAGATGATATTATTCCCTAAATAGAACATTACATATCCTTTCTCTTGCCTATCTAACTATCTTATCTAGTAAATTAACATTAGCAAACGTTATAATTAACAACAATATTCTTCAACTCAAAAATGATATAAAGGGTGGCAATAAAGTTACCATACAGTGAACTAAGCTCATTAAGTCAATTAAGCTGATGATAGCACACAGTTCTCTGTACACCTACATATAGCTTAGAGTCTGTTTTACATTAACTTTACAGTAACTTTATTGCCACCCTGTATAGTTCCTGGTACAATCAAAAAAGTCACAAACAAAATCGGGGTTAGTGGAGGGCAACTGATAACCGACATTTGACTCGTGATGCAAATGTCTCCTTTAGTTTGCAAGCAAGTTACTTAGAGTCGGTCATAGAGGGGGGGGGGTATCCAAAGGTCACATTCCAAGATGGCTGCTGCAAAATATTTGTGAAAAAAAGTGGCTTCGATTTCTACAATTTTGGTTGTTTCAACATGGCGTGGTCTTACAGGAAAATTATTTGTTATTTTATTAAAATCAATGTATTTTTAAAGCAATAGTATTATATTTAATCATAATTTTGGTTTTATGCTCTAATTTGCCGGAAAACTGTTGCTGGTTTCCCTTGAACTGCATTTCCTATCACTATTTGGATCTATTTTTAGTTTTCTCGGTGTTATGACTCGACTCGGCTCGGCTCAATTGGGTAAATAAAAAAGTGCCAGGGGACACATCTACCACTCACCGTAGGCATTGGCAGCGCTGAATTTGGCCTTTTTGGACTTCTTTGACTTGGACTTTGGAGCTAAAATGGAACGAACACCGCTCTCTGACAAACAGCAGCTTAACAATATGTACAATACCAATGTATGCAAAAATTGGGTATAAAAAATTAAAGAGGGAGAGGGGGGTGCATTTGTTAAAATTCTCGGCAAATTGCTAACTTACTGCTAGGCACGTAGGCTTGTCTTCTTTCTTCCATCGTAGAGGAGGGAATGAGACCAACTTTGGTGCTCGGAGAATTGTAACGACGCGCCTACAAGATTAAGGAATCGAAAAATACGAAATCTTCAATACCTCACATGATCAATATGGCCAGTCGTCAGTTAAGGCTAAAACCGTGCACTAAGCATTTCCGCTATCTGCACCAAATTACTATCTCACTATTCAATCATTGTAGACAACTTCACTCATTCATTTCACATGGTAGAGAGATGTTTTATAAAATACTTATTACTTTTATTTTACTACTATCAAGTAGTATGAAACTTTCAAAGAAAAATATCTATATAAAATATCGATTTACCTGCCAGAAATTGGGATCGGTTTTCTTGACCACTTCCAGAATCTCACCAGCCTCGAAGGACAGTCCAATGGAATGGGAGGGCAGCAGAGAATCCAGCTTTGCATTGTAAGAAAAGAATGTGCGCACATAAGTTCCCAAAAACTGGTGGGGAAACAAACAAACAACGCAACAGTTAAAATTAGAAATTAAATTATTAAAATTGTCAACACCTTTTAAACCAAATACCAAAAAAGAGGCATAACGTAATGTAAGAAAGATTTCTGGCTAACCTTTCCATCTGAATCAGTGGGCGAGTACCTCCTATGCCCCGGGCCGGCAATCATGGTCAGTGAAAACCAACCCGCGGTGATCTGCTTCAGTCGGCGCTGCAACGCCTCCGGACTCTCCACCGGCTGGTCGTCCATCTCCAGAATCGCATCGCCAACCGCCAGAATACCTAAGGGGCAGGAATCGATCGATACGGATCAGGCGAAATTAGCAGCACAACACAGTTCGAAAAAACAAAAACGGCTTTTCTCCCCAACTTATTATTAGAAACTCGCCCCAGATTTCTCGGTGTCCCAGGACAGTTCTACAATTAATGGGTTGAGCTAACTGTTAGGGTTAAATCTGCACCACCCACGCACCCAGTAATTTATTGTTTCTGCTGCGAATCAAATGAAAGAATTTTGTCAAATTGCAGAACAAAACAAGTGAGGAGTGACTCCAGCTATGCAAGGAGGTCGACCTAATTAGAAGTCAACACATCAGAGAGTCAGGGAAGTTAATAACACAAGTCAGCGTGCTACATATTAATGAAATTGTCACCGTTGGGCGTTTTCCTATCTCTATTTTAATGCTAAATCAAGTTTTCTATCAATATCAAGCAATAGAAATCAAATTCAACATTTTGTCTGTGTATGTGTTAGATTGCGAGCAAAAATACAGAACCAAATGAACAAAAGATGCTATTCGAACCCATCTACAAGCGCCACAAGGTCCAGGAGTTTTGACGTAGATGGCTCCTCAGCCATCAGTGACAAAACAGGGTATGTATAAATCACAAAATGACAGTAGGCAGCCGAAACTCACCTTGTTTTTCAATCACCGAGCCGGCCAATATCCTCTCCACGATCACCTTGGATCGAATGATGCCCTTCTCAATTGTATCATGACGCACCACAGTGAAACCCTGAAAATGAGTTGGGCGGTCAAATAAATCAGGCTGTATTTAAAATAAAAATCGGGAAGTTTTTATCACAGTAAAATGTGCATGAAACATAATAATAGTGATAGGTTTCCCGCATATTTTACCTTCAAAAATTAAGATTAATTAGCAGCATACATCCGTTTCAAGTTGAAGTTCATGTTGGTACAAGGAGCCATATTTTGGTCACATTGTTAGAGAACTTGAAACGTAGCGAGCAAGAAATTTTTTTTAAAATAATGTTAGAAACGAAAACTAACACTCAGTGAAGTCAGATAAAAATGCGCCCTCATAATACAATCTATGAAACAGGTCCATGAAAAATGTATAACCTCTCATCGGCGTTTTATTGCAGTTTTGTATGACAAATTACAAAAGCGATGAAAACCCAGGAAAAAACGGAAAAAACATGGCTTTATGACTTTTACTTCATTTTTCGGCAAATCTGAAACAACATTTACATGGTAAGTTCAACATCACCATTTTTCAAAATATTTCTCGATTTTTCCTGAGTCATCTAAATTCTATCGGCCTATAAAACATGAACATCTACGTCGTGAATACCAAAAACATCAGAATTCTGTTAACTAACCCTTCTTATACCGGGACACTTGACCAGAATTACCAATTATTTTTGGAGAAAGTTACATTTATACGATTCATATACAAAATATGAGATTAAGAGATTATCTCAAAACTTATCCTAACGTCAAGTCTCTTGATCTCATTTTTATTCTGGCCTAGTGCGACGGATATTATTGCGGAATTTAAATAAGAAAAAAACCAAAACTAATATTAAACAACTTGATCTAATGGAGAGTAGCGATTTTTGTGATTGCGAATGCAGGTCACTTTAATAGGCAAACTGCAGGGGTTAGAGTAAATGGCCCCAGACTGGGCCAGCTGCCAACAAAAACTAGTGACAACTACAAATTATTCGCATTATTGTTCTGAACAAGTAATCGATTTTGTTCTTGTCCTGATTAAATTTTCTTATATCAGAGACATACATTTTAAAATATTGTCAAAACAAAAGTCTGTCACAATACTACTTCTGTATTAATATATAATTAATTTGTTTAAAAAACTTAGCTGAATTTTAAAATGTAGTTTTGACAGACTTTTGTTGTGACATAGTTAAAAATTGAATTTATTAAAAAATTATGGCATTTGTTCCCTAACTTTTTCTCGCCACTGTATGTCATAGTAAGTAGGTATTGTGCCTTCAAGGCTCGCCCCAATCACCAACAATAATGTCCTTTTATAATTATGCTACAATATCAATGTAAAAGAGTTTAACCAAACAAGTTTTGCCTCGTTTATGTAGAAATTTGAACTACTTATTGTATAATACAATTAATACTAGAAAGAATATTGCAACTCAAGGATGTACTTAATAGGGGGGAGTTTCGGGCTCCTCAAAATCTTCCCCCTGTTTGTCTAGCTGTTCCCAAAAAGTTTAAATTCTATAAACCACCATTTCCTTAGCTCAATACAGGGTGGCCGCGTGATTTTTTCCCCAGAAAATAATTCAAGTATATTCGAGTATATTCAAGTGTATTCATGGACATCCTGTCTACAAAATTTCAACATGTAGGTGTTTTGATTCCAACTACAAACAACCTTGAATGAAATTTCTTTTCTATATATAAAAAACAAACTATTGTATTTATTTCATATAAAAGACCCAAATGTTGGTCCTTTGATAGATAGAATGTCTCAAGTTGAACAAAGCACTTCTATGTAACTAAAAGCAGCTTTCATTTGCTTCGATTTAACTTTTGCTCAATTTCACTCACAATACAAAGATTCTCTCATTGATCAACAACAACAAATAACCTAGTTAGCATCTTCTGTTTAAAAAAAACACCTAACTAAAAACTATACTTCATATTGCAATAACAGAAGGTATCAAGCACATAAAATGATAAAAATTCAACAAAACCACTCGCTCTATATACATATTAGCAACAAATACGAGAGAGATCCAACTTCCTTCGCTAGTTCATTCAAATTGGAAAAAAGAAATCTTTTCATAAAATGATAATAGCAAAACAACAAATAATATAATAATTTGACTCTGTAATTACCGAGTTAATGTTTCTCTTTGTCAATCCATTAAGAAGCAAGTGATACATAAGGCACGACACTGCTAACAAATTTGCTTTCATTTTGCCTCGGCTAAAAACACATCGCATCTTACTCGGACATCAAAGCAAAACAAAGCAAGGCACAACAAAAGCAACTTCCACATTACGGGGCTACGTGGAGGGGGAGAGGGGCCGCCTGTGTATTATTATTTAATCGAACTGTTTTCCTCCTTAGAAAAACTTTGATCAAAGAAATTGTACCATTAGTCAGATTACACGTGGTTTAGCTTCTTCACTGACTAAAAGCTCCGAGTTGAGTTACCCAAGCCAACCGACGCGGCGCTATGCAACAACTAAACCAGGCAAGGCCACAACGAGTTCCCCGCATCCTCTTGTTCGGCATAAGTACGATCAAAATAGCAACAATGCAAACCAGCTAGACACAGGAAGGTACCGCTAGCTAGCAACAATATATTATCCATGACAATTTCTCCACAACGAGATGACATTGCAATTTAAACATTCGACCGGCTTGACTCCTAGAAACACACGACTCAGCCTCAAACCGTTTACCGCTCGAGCTCTATATTAAATTAATTACCTGAGATTAGGTCTAATGTTTCTTCTAATTAAAGCAAAAACTTTTCCCTTTTACTTTTGCTAGCTGCTCTACAAAATAGTTAGCATACCAAAGCATTGGAAGGCCTCCTTTGAGGCAGTTTCGTAATTACATATTTTTCTTGTGGATTTCATTTGTCTTTTAAATGGCATGGCAATCAACATGTTTTATCTTTTTTCTGTCTTTTGAACAATAATAATGTTTGTTCACGATCAGAAGCTAAAAGAAAGCAACAAAAAACACTTACCTAATAAACTCTAACTTGATATATTTTTTATTGCGAAATTTATTGTTTTAATATTGAATTTAATAAAAAATTAATCTACAGACAATTTAGCAATTTTGCTTCTTTTATCAGGCCGAAAAAGAAAGTAATTGTCAGAAATGTTGTAAACTCTGATGACTAAATGAAAAGTGATAATAAAGCAAGCATCGATCGTTTTGGTTCTGTATTGTACACAAAATATTACTTTACATCTTTGCGACACCATCCAGTAAGTGAAGGACAAATTTCGTATAACTGAATGCCAACAATATGTGGTCCGATGACGTCATCAGATCCAACAATTAAAGTTTGTCTGATTTGATTCAATCCATAAATATTTTCAAAAAATATTTAAATGGATTAATGTTATTAGTGGACCTATACACCAAATTTAGGGCAAACCGGACAAACTTTAATTTATGGGTCTGATGACGTCATCGGACCCTAGCTCGCCTTCATATTATTTTTTAAAAAAATGTTGGTATTCAGTTATTAAATTTGTCCTTCATTTACTGGATAGTTTCGCATAGATGTACAGCAACACTAAAGTAACTTGTGTACAATACTTATTGACCAAAACGCCGTTTTTGATGACAGTCTACATACAGAACAGAGGTCCCACTCATTCACCAGTTTTGAAAAGATTTCTTAAATGCATTCTGAAAGATTTTAGCTAATTATTATCTTGGACAAGAAGAAATTGTGAATGAAAACATATTGAAATCCATAGACTAATTGGAAATAATATCGAAATCCACAGAGTAATTGGAAATAATATCGAAATCCATAGAATAATTGGGGGAAATCGAAATCCACAGAGTAATTGGAAATAATATCGAAATCCATAGAATAATTGGGGGAAATCGAAATCCAGAGTAATTGGAAATAATATCGAAATCCATAGAATAATTGGGGGAAATCGAAATCCAGAGTAAATTGGAAATAATATCGAAATCCATAGAATAATTGCAAATAATATCGAAATCCAGAGTAATTGGAAAAAATATCGAAATCCATAGAGTAATTGGGGGAAATGGAAATCCATAGAGTAATTGGAAAAAATATAGAAATCCATAAAGTAATCTGTAGAGCTGTAGACTGAATACGCGGAATAATTTACCGAGAGAAATGGAGACGCCTTGGACCATTAGCAGGAAGTCTAGGGACCCTCCCCCACAAAAATTTGAAAAATAAGGCAAGCCCCATGGCGTTTTAATTTTATGCGAATTTTTAGCCTTTTATGAGAGTTGAATTTGAATTTTTTACATGAAAAAGTGAAATTACTGGATTTTTTAAGGACCTGTGTTCTCAAAAAGTCGAATTACTACAGGCTGATTAACAAACACGCAACAACTGCTTTTGAAACAATACATTCAAAAGACGGGGCATTTCCCTCAAACAAGGGAATTGTCCCACAAAAAGCGGGACAGTTGCCCGGCTTGAATCTGACTAAATTCATCAACATACTAAAAACCAGACTAATTATTACTCTAGGCTAAAAATTGATTTGATTTAATATAGGAAACCTAGGGAAAAGACTGGTATATTTTAGTCCAGGGCTTCATAACTATGGGCCATAGATTTACCGCCAAATTGACACAATTCTATGACATTGATCGTGAGTTTGACCTCTGTACTTTCTTTCTCTGTGGTTCTGAGTGAGTGACACTAAGCTGAGGCCGTAAGTTTCCATACAAAAAGCATTAAATCGATCTCAATTAGTGGAATAAGCACAAACAAATAGCCAGCCCCACATTCCTCAGATTCGGCAGACAAAGCTTCACAAATTTTCGGGCTAGTTGATTACCATATTTAATTCATCTAGTGTTCAGTAGTTAGTCCTTAAGAAGCCATACATTTTTCTCTGTTAATGGAAATGTTGGCCTGTAAAGGGTTAATGACTAACAATTATTGGCATATTAAGGGTTAATGATGGACAGTCTCGTTTCAAAATAATAAGAGTTCTAAAATTCTTTCTTTCGCATGGAAACTTCTGCCTCAGCCCATCTGTCTAAATGGACCAAACTACAAAGTCTTACCAGTGACTCATTTGCTTCCTTGCGGATGTCCACCGATCTCGGCAGCTCGGCCATCGAAATAACAGACCGAAACGAGGGCTCCGCGCCAGGCCCGCGCTAAGAGGGGATAAAACTCCGATTGGGGGGCACGATGAGGCCGTCTGGGCGAGTCGGCCCTTGATGCGGGGCTTGGAAGGCATTCAGGTCGTCATATTCGTCACTGAGACGACGAGAGGGTTGAACAGCAGCCGGCGGCGGCGGCGGCGGGCGGGAGACAGGGGCAGCCGCGGCACTGAGGTTGCTGACGCGCTTCACTGGCGCCGGATGCCGCTGAGGTTTCTGCTTATTGAAGGAGGACGACGAATTGGATTGGCTGCTAGGTGAGGCCAGTGTGACGTCATCTATGGAATATTCTGACCAATCAGAGGGCAGTGTTACATTGTCTGGATGCTGGTCGTACTGTCCTTGGCTGACGGTTTCGTGTACTGACATGAGACTCTGAATAGAGCAGAACAATCCATGAACATCAAAAAGAGGCTACAAAATATTATCCAACAAAAATATATATTTATATAAAAATTATGATAATATTCAATACTACTTGCAAGTAATTACACATAAATTATTATATTTACTAAAAATGCAGGTATGGAAAAGTATTATTTATCCTGATTCTATAAAATAATATGTTTGAACACGTAAGGAAAAGTTTGAGGATGCATAGAAAAGAATAAATGTTTGTATCTTATCTACAAGTATATAATAATGGCGGTTTGAATTTAAAAATTAAAACCGTTATAATCAAGTTTTTAATAAATATAACATTAAAACTAAATTACCTTCAAATCCAAACAAACATCTGAACAAAATGACATTGATTCAAAACCAAAAGATCTTTTGAACATTTTCTTACTTTGAAGTGAGCATTGGAGAGAATCCGTTTGAGCTGCTTTGCCTTGGGGTACTTGCGGGTGATGGGGTTCAAGGCGGCCACCACATCACGCAACAACGCCTCGGCATTCTCGTCGACAACGGCCAGATTGTCGACCAACGAATTCTCCAACTGATCGTACAACTGAGGAGGGAAAAAGACAACATCTCCCGGCTGAATAGGTGTGGAATGCACAGTCGTGTACTGATGTCACTAACTACTAGAACAGGACTGGGAGCCCACAACAAGACAGGTACAATCGGTTTGGTACCCTAAGGTGGTGATAGTTTATTATTAAAGATGTAAAAATATATCACTAATGTTAATATCTTTAAAACAAAAAATGAAAATATCGATTTCTGTTGCTGAGATATCTAATTTTATTAATTTTTCAAGAGTTAAAATACAGACAATATTAAATATCTGAGCAAGAAAAATAGATAATTACAAAAAAAATTTTGGTTTGAAAGATATTAATGGCAGTGACATATTTCTTAAATATAGCATTCATATCTATCCTAATACTTGAATTATAAGCCTAAATATGAAAAATCAATAATTGTCAGCCCTATGATAAGGGTCAAATTCGAGGAGACTTATTTATCAGAGTTAGTTAATTTAAAAGAAAATAATATCTAAATGATAAACTATCAAAAGTTTATATTATTGTTCAGTTCTAGTCCATTCAAAATTGATATTTTCGGCCCTTTGAGCAGGTCCAAACCAAACGTCACATGACCCATGACCTTGAAATTTTAAAAATATGTTTCTCCTTCACCACTCGATGCTTCAAATTTCCAAACAATTGGTTCAGTAGTTTTCCAGAGATATCCAGCCGGAAGTCAGTGGCAAACAAAAGTACTAAAGTTGACAGTCCCTTGATTTAGTAATTATGTTCTGGGCCAATTGGATAAACAAGTAAAGTAGGATTCTTTGAGGGAGAGGAATTTAACATGAGGAGGGCCGCTAGGTGGTCTGTAGTTGCCAAACGCCCCAACAGCGACCTGTTGGACGGGCATATTTTTAAAGTGCCTGACAACGAAATTATCTAGTTGTGGGCTCTGGGTCTGGAACAAATGACAAAATATCGACATAGAAATTAGGACAGAGATTACCATAGGCAAATTTGAAAGCAATAGAAAAAACAATAAAATATGTGTGTTTTTCGATTACAAATATTGAGCTAGTGTATTTCAAAATGGAGTGATATCTTTTTATTTAGTATACAGTTTAGGATATTTGTGTTTCACTAAGCTCACCATTCTACTAACTTTAGAAGAGATTGACAGCTATCCTCTACGATAAGACTACAAACCAAATTGACAACTAAATCATAAGATTAGGGGCAGAAAACATTAAACCAATACCAACATTCCAGCCAATATAATGGTACAATCAGATTCTATAAACATAAAATAATAGAGCTTTGTAATAAAACGAGGCTCTGTAATACTCGACAGCGGAAAAGTGGCCTTCCTTCCTCTATGGTCTATTCCGTAAAATGACCACCCCCTTAATTCGATTATTTCATTAACTACTGTTGTTTTGTTAGCCAATGGATTTATCCCTAGTTAAACAAACATATATTACGACTCAGTCCAAAGTTCAGCAAGTTTATCTACAAAACTGTATTATTGTAGTGATTCCAGCTTCGCTAATATCACCTTAAATAAAATATTGGCAACCCATAGCAATTATGAGTGCAAAGCAGTTCTACTTCTTACATTTGTGAGACGCAGCTGTTTAAGATGGTGTGGTCACGTCCTGAGAAAGGAAGAGAATAGTGGTGGGCATGGAATATCGAAGTGGAAGGGACGAGGGAAAGAGGGCGCCCAAAGTTGAGCTGGAAAAGTATGGCAGAGAGAGAATGTCGAAAGGTTGGATTGTAGATTGGGTACCATGAAGATAGAAAGCGCTAGGAAATTGGTTGGTGTGGCCAGTTGGGAAGAATGAGGGTCGGTGACTCCCTGT
>JAUYWI010084665.1:0-12832 GCA_034780595.1 Parotoplana pacifica
TCAATTAAGCTGATGATAGCACACAGTTCTCTGTACACCTATAGCTTAGAGTCTGTTTTACAATCTTAATGGTAACTGTATGGTAACTTTATTGCCACCCTGTATATCTACTTTGTTTATTCTGAAGTCTAAGATTGAAAAAACAAACTTGTCTTACTTGTAACTTTATTATATTAAAAACTGCAATAATGTTATCTAGAATATTCTCCAGGGATCTCCTCTGCTTTATATAAGTTTGTTCAATCGTGAAAGAATTATTTTTGTTTATAAAACATCAAATTTCTAAAATATAATTTTGGTAAAACAAAATTGATAGTAATTCCATTTTTTTTCTAGTCATTTGTAGACCTATTTTGAATATCAGGATTACCTATTATTATGATTTTTAATTCGTAAGGTACCATGTACTTGTGTATGTATGTATGTAATATTTTCATTTCTATAGATATTACAAAGGATGCATTATGAGCTGTTCCTTGATGTTCGAGCGTTTATTTACTCAATGAGTTTTATTTATTAGTTCATTTGTACAAGTATACTTTTATTATATTTATACACCCGTGGACATGAAAAGGTTTACTTTACAATTTTTAGAGAAAACTCTATTTAGTGTATATTTTTTAATATAGCAATTTGATTCATTTGATCATTTTCAACAAATCTGCATCAAATGAATCAAATTGCTATATGTCAAAAACCATTTATTAAATAGAATTGTCTCAAAAATTGTAAGTAAACCTTTTAATGTCCATGGGTGTAGTTTTAAATTCTCAATTGGAAAGTAAGACCAGCTTTGTACTCCCTCCTCTTTTTTTATTCAAGCGTGAGGAATTTAGATTTAACTGATACATTTTCAGCAGCTATCCACACTATTCATAATTTTTTAGAGACTATTTAATTTATATTGTGTCACATTAATATATCACAAATGTGGGTATTATTATGGACATATATGTTGTTTTGCATGGTCAAAATTGTGGCTTTTTTATTGTAATAACTGTGAGAACTAATGATCAAAGTATATCGTTAATAATGTTTACATAAATGAAAGTCAGCATTTTATGTTGAAATAAGAAGATACACTATTAAACATGTATAAGTACCTATTGTTTATTTCGTAATGTTGAATGTAATTTCATTATAGTTTTTGTACATATACACTAAAAGGTTGCATGGAAAAAGTTTACTGTAATCTGTACTTATTTCCATAGGGTTTTACATTTAGTTTTAGCTTTTATACTTAATCACCCACATTCCATTAGCGACGTTGTGATTTGTACTGATTTAACTCGAGATATAAACATATTTTATATTTATTAAAAAAGTGCAGTGTTTGGAAAAAAAGGTACCTATGTAACTTGGAAACAAGAAATTTGTGTGTGCTATCATAGAGAAGTAATTACAGGGTGACACAGATAAAATGTCATAGTAAATCTTTCTATGAACCGATCGAGCTAAAATTTAAGTCTGTATTTTGGTTGAATGATTTTTCAATGTTTAAAAACAATTCGATACACATTTATGAAGACCAGGCTTGGTTTAATTGATTTCAAATTTATTTATTGTTGTAATATAATGTTTTTGAGTTCATTGCCCATTATAAATATATTTTGGGATTTTCATATACCAATGAAAACAGTGATAACCTTTCTTGGTAATAAAATCCAATTTTGGACTCCGTTTTTAACAACACGGGTTTTCCAAAAAAAATTGAACTCCAAATGAAAATGGAGTTTTCAGTTGTCCCTGATGCAAAATTTATTTAAAAAAAACATTTGTAAACATCCCTTAAGTGTCTACTTCCATTTTTATCGATCACCCGTTGACATATACCTCTTCACCATAGAATCTATTAATTTTATGCAGTTCTGTCGAGAAAATGAATTTGTGATCTTATATTTTAGCTTTTGTAATTTGTTGGAATAGTGACCATCGTTCACAAATGATAGCCCAAATAATTTCAATAGGTAGGTTATCGTCAAATTTGGCTGATTTGCACATAATATTATTTTTCCACAAAGAGTTGCTGATTGACGTTCTTTAAATGTTTCGTAGATGGAAGGAGCAGGGATCGTCTCGAAAAACTTTATTTCCATGACGTGGAGTGGGGCAACCATCTATAACCACTTAATTAATTTTATGAACAACTGTTCTGGGTTGCTAAGCTAAAAATGCTGATTTACAGAAAATTTTTGAACTTCATAGGGGTTCGTTTTTTGGGACTAAAATTATCAGCCATATTTCAACCCAATGTGACTTTTAGGTCCGTATCCATATTTTAAAATGTTTCCACTATATTTAAACATAGATGATGATTAAACCTCCTTTGTGCAGATTGGCCTTAATCTGGTAAACATATTTCATGGTGTACAAAAATATTTATTATTTTTTCAGTTGCCTTCTTTTTGTTAAATAAATTACATTTTATGATTCATGTGTTGTCGGTATATTGATTTTTAGTTTTACATGATATATTTAACTTTTTGGTACATAATTCGTTATCAAGCTACGTATGTTATATTTTTAAACTAGGTATGGTATGAATGTTTTATAGAAATAAATGAGCACGAAAAATTCAACAATATGTTTAGCGTTATTCTGAAAACGATTAGTTCATTTTTTTAAAATATTGTTGTTGTGAATTTGAATTCTTATGTGCCATTTTGTATAACTGAAATAGGAAATGCTCCTTTTACAATTATTACAAATAATACCATTCTGCATCAAAAAATAGTTTTTATTATTTGAGGGTGCTGAATTTTAAAATATTAGATTTTCCACCAGACGTCGAGTTTTTGGACAAAATAATATTTTATAAAAACCATATTTACAAATAAATAATGACTGTTTGAATATAAGCAATATATTTGAATCACAAAATAAGTATGTACAATTTATTAAATGTTTGATTAATAAAAACATAAATACCGTCTATTTCGCGTAATACGGTTTTCAGGAGACCAGGAAATTTTAGCCTTAATAGACAAGAACAAAATTTCCAGGTTAACTTGGAACTTTATAAAATCATTGTATTAGACAAAAAAACATATTACACAAAACCGTATAATACGCAACTGACTGTATATCAATGTTCAGAGATAAGATAAAAGCTTCGTTTTCAAAATTTACCTGCATGTGCCATGTTCAATGAATCTCTTTTAATGACCAATAATACAGGGTGTCCGTAAAGTCGCGCAAGTGAAAACAAGTATCACTGTCATCTGCTGACCTGAACACCATTCACAGCGATCAATAGCGCGCGCCCAACACCGAAGCTATTGCGTCACTGAAGCACGTTCAAGGACAATGCTGTGCATTTTCTCACTTGCGTGACTTTACGGACACCCTGTAGTTAATTTTACCATTTATAAAACATTACTAAACTCCGTAACATAAGAATTACATATAAGAGGAAGGTAATGTAGTAATTCTTATGTTTAGAATGTTTATAAATGGTATGATTAACTATTATATATGTCAAAATCAAAAGTTATTTTCCTGTCTGGCTGTTTACGTTCTCGCACTGGGTATCTTCTAGTCTGTTCCTCTAACTGCTCTTCAGCTATTTGACTTGGCTCTCGAATAACTGATGAGTCTTGGTTTAAACTGTTCCATGCATAGAATAATCATTTATTTATTACTCTATGGTTCCATGGTTGGAGTTGTCTCTTTAACTGAAGAGTCTTAGTTTAGCTGTTCCACTATTGGCTCAGGAATATTTGCTTCAGTTCCACGTTGTTGATCATTTACTAGAGACCTCACTAAAGTCGATGGTTCAGGCGTAGATTGCTGAGCTGTCTTTGTAGTACAAGTCTGTTATGCCGATTTCTCAGTAACATAATGATCCTCGTGCGTACCTACCAGGTATTTGATCCATGAGTCAGTGCCAACATTCTGGTCTTACTTGAACTAAATTGGAGAGTGGAACAAGCTGTGCTAAGAATCTTGCAAGCACCCGTTTGTTAGGAAAGTTATAGCTCTAAAATGTTTAACTAAAATATTTCCCCCAGTTTTAACAAAGAAGAAACGCCCTGCCCCCGTTTCTGTAAGATCGCGCTGTCTTAGCTACTTATTTAGTACCTTATCCTCGATAGATGGATAAATGATATGCAATTTTGTTCTAGGTATCACCTTGAATAATAATTCATAAGGATATCACATGTTGTGGCATGTGGAGTGTTTCTATATGTGAACAGCATATCGGAAACCAAAATAAACAATTCAGTTTTTAACGGGTTTGACTTTTTAATCGTTGTTTTGAAAAGTTTGCCTTGCCATTTGATCTCAGGTGATAAGGGGTAAATAAATATGATTAATTCGGCTACTTTCGCAAACTACTTGGAATTCATCTGAAGTGAAAAGGTTCCATTATCCAAAAATATTTGTCTAAGAAGAAATAGCATCTAATGCTTGTATGGTTTGACTACTATTATCGTCACGAAGCGGTAGAATTTCTGTCCGCTTGCTAGTGGCAGCAACTAAAACTATCCACAATAACTATAAAAGGGCCTTTGAAATTGATATGCAATCTATACCACGGTATTTGTGGCCCTATTAGAGGATGCACTGTGGCTTCCCGAATATTGGGTTTGATGTGACAATTTTTAACGACGTAATCGATATTATCATCAATTTTAGACCACCACATTATGTCTGCGAGCGATGCCTTTCATCCTTGATTTACCTGGATGTTGCGTGAAGTTGTTGTAACACTCTATCACTTAAACTTTCCGGTAGGACCGCCTTGATTCCTTTTAATATGACATCTTGCTCAATAGTTTTATCTATGTCATCTGGTCATCCCATTTTCAGGTATTTAAGTACCTTTAACTAGATTGAATCAATTCTAGTCTCTAGCTTCTTCACTTGCCGTGACTGACAATGGTTTGATTTGCATTATCTGAATTAGATCTCCTTCACTGAACGAGTCTACCTCTGCGGGCACACTTTAAGTTACTTGGTGGACAGGGTTCCGAAAGTGCTCAGAGACTAGACAACCCACCTCCGACCCGTCTGATAAGTGGTCAAGGTGTCCCCATGGGAGCCGGTCATAGCCCAAAGGACCGTGGAGAGGGTGTTATTTGCCGGTTAATGTGTTGCGTTCCCGTGGTGACCGTTGGGTACTGGCTACACCGTGTGTAGCTTGCGAAATGCACACACTTTCCTGGGTCACAGGTTTAAGGGATCTTGTCGCTGTGATCGGCTACCGAACAGGTAGTCGGCCCAATGGGTCCAGAAATAAAAAAAAGCTTCGTTGATAATCGAATCCAAACCTCAAATGATGTCTACTGAAAAAAATGTAGGTACTACGTCAATATTGAAATCTTTTATGGTTGGTTGGTTCTGGTTTACCATCTCATGGATGAGTCAAATATGTACATCAAAGTATGCTTGTCAGTCAGAAGCGCTAAAATCCGTTCTTAGCGATTAAAGAACAAGTCTTTAACTCTTGAGCAGCTGCATTCTATCAAGTATATATGAAGATGGTCGATATCTTAGGAAAATTCATTCAAGCAGAATGCACTAAAAACTGAAAGATGTAACTTCTGAGCAATTCAGAAATGCTTCCATATTTTGCTGCTTCAGATCACAATTTTAGACTAAATGTACAAACAGTTCAGGTGGTCTACCAACTTAGTCCTTGAACAATATTTAATGTAAAATCTAAAAACCAGCGGAGATTTTGCAAGAGGTCAAGAAACAACAAATAATGATTTTCTTTTTGTAATGTTCATAAAATCTGCATTCTGTAAATAATATACATTAGACGTACAAAACATGAACTGCCTTTTATAAAATCTATAAAATCAGAAGGTTCTTAGATCAATATTAAGTTTTTTCGTATATCCGAGCTACAAAAGCCTGAAATGTCATCAGGAAGAAAGTTTTTAATGTTGAATTTTGTTTTTGGGGTTGGCTTATGGTTTTATATTAATATTTATTTTTATGTAATATGTATAAAACCTACCATTAAAGAATTATTATCAGAGATTCTATGCTTTTTAGTTAAAGTGTAAAAAGCAGTACCAGTTGCGGGTTATAAAATTGTTGGATCTTATCTGAATCTGAATGGGGTTCAATAATGAAAAGATTTATGTAATTGTTTGATAAAAGCAGAGGTAGGTACATGCATGACGACTAATGGTTGCTTAACCAATGGAGCTGATTACATACACATAATATATATCTACACGTCTAAATCTTAGATTTTATTTTTAGTAATTTGGTTTCTATAAGTATGTAAGTCATTTATTTTAGAAATGCAGGCACCTACAAGGTTAGTGACTTTAAATATTTAAATTTAAAGCTTCAAAAATACTTATTAAAGTAATATTAATAAATATTAACAAACTTTCTGCAGCGCTACAAAATACAAATTAAAAAATAATAATTGATACATTTTTAAATTTTAAATTTAGATGAGGCTGCCTTTCTATTTACTATTTTTAAGCCTTGTGGCTTTATCGTTTGGAGAACCTATAAAAAAAGAGGAACCTATTAATGCTGATAAGGTTGAAGAAAACTCTTCCAAAAAGGAAGAACCTTCAGAGACCGAAGAAAAGATTGATGAAAAAGTAACGGACAGTGAAGTGGATGAAAAACTTGATGTAAATGAAACCCATGATATGAAGGATGTGTTTGACAATGATAAAGAAAATGAGATTGACACAAAGGAAGAAAATGAGAAGGACGAAGAGATTCCTGTTGATGAGCCATCTAGTGAGTTAAAGACGGAAACCAAAGAGTTGGAGACAAAAGAAGATCCAGAGGATAAAGATGTTGTTGAGGACAACAGCGTCAAGTGTAAGTGACATTTCTGAATATACTTTCATGTAGATTATATCGCTGTTTTAACCCATTAATGCAGTATAGTTAATTTTAATTTGTTTATACATATAATCAATGTTGACTGCAGTTCTAAAATCCAAACGACACCGTGGTATCCATTTAAATTTTAGCAGCAATTAGGAAACAATAATTTTCATTTTATCATTCTTCTAAATTTCTTTCTTTTAATCATTAATAAGTAATAACATTTTCCAAAATATGCAGAGAATTGTTTATCTTTTATATTAATCAACGAATGCTACCTACAAAACTTTCCTCGTTATATGTTACCATGATAGTTGATATGTTTAATAAATAATTAAGAAATAGCATACCTATCGTACTTATTCCAGAGATCTCATCTCAAATTTTAGATAAATGTGTTTTAGTTTATTCTTTTGTTTTCTACAAATAAGAATATTAAGAAACTTTCTTTTTTTTCATTTCAGATAACTACTTTAGTAAGTTTTAGTTTAATTTATATATTTTTTCATTTCACGATAATTTGCAGTTACCAGACATTTATTAATGGTCTGTATATAAAAACATTTGGAATTACGAGGGGCATACCAAAAGTAACGGACTGGTTTCTTAACTTTTTTATCTTTGGATCATTTTATTTTTTTTACCACTTAATAATACATCTATGGCAAAAATTTGAATGGAAAATATTCATTGAAAATCATTGACACAGACAGAAAAAGTTAGTTATTGATTTTTTGCTTCAACCAATCTACAGATATTGCATGCTGATCACTGTGGAGGAAACCTAGCAGCCCTACTGCAACCCGGAGATAAAGGAATCGAGCCGACAACGTACGGGTTACTTGGGGATCCAACAACCCACGTGTGAATGCTCGATTCCTTCGTCTCCGGTTTGAATTTCGGGTAACCCGGTTTTCCCCACAGTGATCAATCTACCCTAAAATTCTTCACCTTCAGTATTCAGTATTTGTAGATTAGTTGAAGCAAAATTTAAATAAATAACTCACATTTCTGTCTGCGTCACTGATTTCAATAAAAAAAATTTCAAATTGACAGTTTTCATTAAAACTTTTGTAATTTATGCATCATATCACTATCATTAAGCGGTAAAACATAGAATGATCCATTCAAAGATAAAAAAGTATGAAAACAGTTTTGTTTTTCTTTTTGGTATATCCCTGGTATTTATTTCTAATTGTTATAATAAAAATAACAATACTAGTGTGCATTTTACTGGTTTAAATATTTCTTTCAACAATCTTTTCCCTTTTATTTAAAGATGTCGCTTTGAGAAAGCCGGCAACTCAGGTCCAGACAAGAAGTGGTGGAGTTGCTTCCAGAGCGGTTGACGGAACAATCGATCCACGATGGGGTAGAAGATCTTGCACCTTTACAGGACTATATACCAGACCCTGGTGGAAAGTCAATTTAGGAACACATTATTATATTCGTAATGTGCAAATTTACAACAGATATAATGCTTACACTCGTCTGCGATATTTCTACGTGGAGGTAAGTTCTTAATCCTACAAATAAGATTTATTTAAATTTTACTGTCCATTCCAAAATCACCAAGAGTAAACTTTAACAAGAGTTGGTTCATCAATTCGTTAAGCCTTTCTTCTTGGATTTTCGATCAGTATTTTCCTTTCTGGTTTCTCACCATGCTGAAATGATTTATTATCACATTTAAAATGAGTTAAATTTTATAGAATTGAAGTCCGTGGTTTTTCTATTTTTATCTACTTACTACGAGTATGTGTAGGACAGATAGATTTCTGATTTTTTTTTTTCATATAGGTCTTAGACAACGGACGTTGGCAAAGATGTCAGAATGGCTATTACGGAAGAATAGCTCCTGGTCCCAGGATCAGAGGTCAACCTTCCAAATCTACTCCTATAAACATCCGTTGTTATCGGGAAGGTAGTACGGTTAGAATTCGATTCAGAAATAGAGGTAGATTAACTCTTTGCGAAGTGAAAGTTTGGGGTAAGTACCTTGATCTGGAAATTTATCAATCATTGTTTACCAGATGTTATCCATACATAAATTGCTTAAATAAAATATCATGTGGTTTTTATCATTCGACTTCACTAAATTTTAATCTAATTTTTGTTTTTATTTAATTTACAGGAAGACGAATCAAGCATACCGGAGGTAAGGGTGCCTTCGTGAAAATAGGCTGGCATTACAGTATCGACTGCATAGGATATCTCACTCTGTGAAATCTTTAGAATAAAATAAATTATTTGGTTTCATTAAAAAAAGTTTAATATTTTCCACCGTATTTTGTTGTTTAATACAGCAAATCTATTCCGAACTATGGAACTTATATTTTGTGGTATAGGACTTGGAATAAAATAGGCAAAATTATGTAAATTAACTGAGAAAATTTGACTATATTAACTTTCATTAATTTATGCCTAGATAGAAACAATAGTAGTGAATTTGACTAGGGACAAATTATATTAATTCTAACTATATAGAGCTCAGAGTTACCGTAAACATTTTCGTCTAATATTACTAGTGGGCAGTGCATAGAGAAACAACTTTCAGTTGATTAATCGCCTGTCTAAGAGCCCTGCTCTGGTGCTATCAAAGATCATTGAACATCTTTGGGTATTATAGAACAAATTATCAGATTCAAACCATAAGATACTAGTTTTTTCAAAAAATTTCAAATTTTTATTTTTAGTATATTTAATAAATAATTTCATTTAAATATTTATTTTTATATTTTCTAGTTGAAGGATCAAGTAAGTGACATTTGAAATCAACTTAATAAATATTTATTTGATAAACCTATTCCGAACACGTTATTTATATAAATAAATATACTTTTACTTTAATAACTTTTATTTTTTATTTTTTCAGAATGCTCTAGGCGTATTAAGTAAATATTTTTCAATCAACTCTTCAAACAATATTTAACTTAAAAATGAAGTATGAATTTTCATAAATTTGTGTTTTAATTTATTCCTTTTATTTTACTTTTTAGATCCACCGCGTAAGCTTGCAACTTGAACTGAATTTTATCGTTTGGTTTAGTTGTTTAATATTGTTATCTGTAGAAATAATTTTCACATTTTAAATCATTGCAATTTTATTAAAAATAAATATATTTTAGTTAAACAACATGCAATGTAATATAATCTTTATGTTATTTTTATGCTATGTTATCGTCAATTCACATTTCTTAATTTACTATATTTTTATTTTTTCAGCACCTGAATGGAGTAAGTTATTATTTAAAAAAAACTAAAATTCACAAAGTTTATTCCATTGTTATTGTTTTTTATATAACTTATCTATAAGAATTGAATGTACACCATTTTTCTTTTAAAATTGTCGTCTCTTTATATCTTTGTACGATGTATGTAGGTACCTATCTAAATTTATGTAGAGTTACAACCTGCCCTGATATTACATGGAAACTTTCTGCCTGTTACCATATTTGTTAAATTGCTTATTATTTTTATGAATTTTCGTAGGTATTGCTTACTACAGACGTTTACAAATTACTCAGTCCTCAACTTGCCGTAGATATGGAGCATATCGGGCTGCTGACAACAACCTCAGACAGTATGGAGCCTACTGATGTACTCGCACCAACTACGAGTATTATCCGTGGTGGAAGGTCAACTTCAGAGGTCGCCACTACATCAATTATGTGCAGATTTTTAATCGAAACGATCACAGCTGGAACCGACTAAGTAACTTCCGTATCATAGTGAGTTTTTGTAGATGACTGTTAGAAATTATTAAAGACCGAAAAGATTTTTTTAAGTTAGTGTTTTTAAAGTATGTGTTAGTAGTGATCACGTAGTATGGTGAACAAATAAATACATAATAGAGGAAGAAGCACAGCTATAGAATTTACTAAAACACATAACTTTAATTTACAGAAGTTAATTGACTTTGTTTGGCTCAAATATTATAAAATAGCAAGCGGAGTTAACACCGTATTTTAGGATTTACTAAAGCAAAATAGTTTTATATAAATAAATAAACACATAGCTACGTTTTAAATAAAATTTACTAAAACAAGTGTTGGTACAAGAACAAGTAAGAACACAACGCTTGCTCACATAGACATAGACAGCATAGACATAGACAGAAGAAGTAATAAAAAATTAAACATCTAAAATTAAAGAAATAGAATCTGTAAGGAATACAACATAAAAATGTAAACGAAAAGACATTAAAAAAGTTAAAAAAATATATAGAAAAGTAAAAAGCTAAAAAATAGTATATTTAAGTCCCTGTCTATTTTTTTCTTTTAATGCTTGTAGCTATTAGTTGATTGTGCGTTAATGTTGATTGGATTCTTAGCCGTTGCTTGTAGTATGTATTATGTAATCCCCCCTTAAGTACTTATTTAGCTTTGCAAGCGTTGTGTTCTAATTAGTTCTTGTACCAACACTTGAAAAGGGGCGGGTTTGCCGGAAAGATTTTGTTTTAATAAATTTTATTAGTAAAGTAGTTATGTTTCTTCCTTCAGTATTTATAAAATTTATAAAAAATGTGTTACTTAAATCCTAAAATAAAGGAAATCATTTTGGATACGGCGTTAGCTCCTAAATATTATTTTAGAAATATTTGAGCAAAACAAAGTTGATTAACTTCTGTAAATCAAAATTAACGTTTAGAACTGATATTAATTTATCAAAAAGTTATAAAAATATTTTCCATTGAGTTTTCTGAATTAGGAACTGTATTTAATTAAACTTAACATTGTGTACTTTGTAAAATTTAAAATGTGTCCTCTAAAACATGAATGCAAACGGTAAATTTCCAGTGTTTAGAAATGAAAAACATACTAAAAATGTTGAAATATTACTGATCAGTTTTTGGTCAAATAAGTCCAGTTGGAACACATCCCAAATGATTTCATATTTTATTTTAGATTGGAACCAACACACTTTTTAACCGTTTTTTTCTTTTCTAAATTTCATGTATTGTTAATTTATATTAGTTATAAATATATAACATAAAATAATATGTAATTGTTGTTAGAAATGAATTAGAACAAGTTCCCTATTCATGCATTATTTTGTATATTTATTTCAGAAAATTGATAGAGGTCGTTGTACTATTTGCAACATATATCGTGGTACTGTTGGTCAGGGTCAAGTTATCAATCTCAGCTGTCGGGGATATGCAACTGCCATTAAGATTCAGTTGAACGGACGGAACTTCCTTTCTTTGTGCGAGGTCCGAGTATTTGGTAAGTGTTACTGAAATTAAATTTTGTATACAAGTAGGTAGGTATGTTACATGTTATGTTTTAATTTTAATTTTAAATGAACTTCTCATTATGAAAACCATTTTTTAAAATCAGTATCAAAATTTTAATTAACTTTTTTATTATTATTTACTTATGTAAATTATTGTAAGTAAATTTCATTAGGGCTGATTCGTTGACCATATTGACAATACCGCGATAATAATTCTTTCAAATTATGATTTAACTCCAAATGGCTGTGGTTTGCCACTATCTTCAGGTGGTGGTGGTACGCCTCCTGACAATTTGTTGTGCGCTCCATATCGGTGTTTAACCTACCATAAAATTTCCATTACTTTACAGGGTACAACGGGTTATTTTGAACAAATTCAAGCCGTTTTCGAATATTTTGGGCTGATAGTGGAGGGCGTGACACTTTCTTGCATATTTTCATTTTCATGTTTCTGTGAATTTTATTTGCAGTGGCAGGAGAACTGTTTGATTGAGTTAACAGTCTACAACAAGTGCTATTTCCTTTTCTGTCTTTGCGGATTAGGTGCTCTATATATGACCTTTGAGATCTTGGTTATTCACTCTACAGGGTGTCCCATAAGTCTTTGAACCAAAGTCAGTATAGATACCTAGAAATTTATTAATGATATACAGAGCACAGACATTTAAAATTTAAATTTATTAACGTAGTCTATGCACAGCAATTAGACATTTAAAATTTAAATTTATTAACGTAGTCTAGTTTATGCTGTATCTTACAACAGTTAACAACGTATATAAAT
>JAUYWI010084676.1:0-12832 GCA_034780595.1 Parotoplana pacifica
CTGTCCTTGTACCATCTGTCCCGGTGCAGCGAACATCTGGTGAGTCTGCATCATCTGGCCGCCACTCAGCTGCAGACCCGTTGACATCTGATGCCCTGGCAGCATCTGCGACTGGCTGGGGGCCATCGGCTGCCCGGATGACAGCTGGTGACGCCCCGGAATCATTTGCTGACTCACTGCAGGACCGCCCCAGGACATCATGGAAGCACCACCGGGTAGAGTGGACATGATGCGACCCCCCTGACCTTGAGACTGGACACTGGAGGAATCTGGGTGGCCCCCATGGGACACAGTGGGATCTGTGTGTCCCATAGCAACTGAGGAGACACGATTTGGAATTATGCGAGTAACATTGGGCTGCACACAAATAACAAAATAGATAGTTGAATAAAACTTACTACGTACCAATCATGTTACGATAATCTATACAGCAAGCATAACTTTAAAAAAGAAGTGGAACTGAGAACCTAGGTGCCCAGGTGTTCCATGGTTTAGGACAGAGCTAACTATTGCGCCTCCTTGTACAGGCTACAGTGTGTAGCTTAAGCAAAACAAAATACTTCCAAACTATGAAGAGTAGTTGGCCAATTGGCCCAGAAACAACATATCTGTTAACAATAGAATTGTCAAAGCACCGTCAGGAGCTAAAAAAACAATTCTTTCAAACACTCCCATAACAAAAGTATGTAGCCCATGAAGCAAACACGGGCTACATATCGATTTGGAGGATGTCAGGAAGATTTGGCCATTGGGCCGGCTAATAATGACGTCACAGAGTGATCTCCGGCCAGAAATAATCGATTTCGACTACGTTTTTGGTACATTCCCCTTGTAGTCCATAAACTAGAAGTAATACATGACTAGAACCCAAAATAATAAACTTCTTTGCATAAACTTATTATTATCAGTAAAGCCGTCACGGGGAAATATCGTTAGCTTGTTATGCTTGCCAAGTACGCGTTGTCAAAGATGGAATACAGTCAAATCGATAACTTTAATTCAGTTTAGTTGGACTGGCCAGATATATAACAACTAATCGTAATAATTGTTAATATTCTTTAAAAAAATCAAGATTCATTATTAATTATTTAGGGAAAAAACAATGGAAACTAAATGGTTATTAAAACATCAAAATAGAGGTATTTCAAGCTGGCTGTTATAACGACCTACCTGCTGCTGAATGTACTGAACAGGCTCCTGGGTCCGCTGAATTCTCTGATTGATCGAACCCTGATTCATCCCCATGCCTGAGCCAGAACTGGAACGTATAGATAATCCCTGTTGCGGTCCCATCATCGACATGTGCTGCTGATGATTGTAGACAAAGGGCTGTTGGTTAGAAGAGGACAAATTGCTGGTGGCCGATGAAGAATATGGCTGGTGCGACTGGTACGACTGCATCTGCTGCTGCTTCTGCTGCACCGAGTAGACCCTCTGCTGCAACTGGTGGTGCATGGAGGACGAGCTAGACGACACCATCTGATTGTACTGGGGCGTCAGGGGTGGGGTGTTTTGCGCGTTTGACGCAGAGGACGCCGCCTGCCGGTGATGTACGGGGGCTGTGTTGGTGTTGATTGTGACTGGGGTTGGGTGTTGCTGGTAGAGGTGTGACGAGGGGGACAGTGAGGAGGACACAGCACACACCTGTCCACCACTCTGCGGCTGAGGCTGTTGTTGGGTCCTGTGGAGGGGGGGCTGGGATGGAGGGTAGCTGGGATGTCGGGACATCATCACCGAGACCGGATTGTTGGGCGAGAGTCCGGGTGACGTGGGGGAGGAGGCGAGAGGACCGTGGGAGGGCGTCACAAATGTGGACCGATTGTTTGGAAGGACAATGCCGCCACCGTTTCGCAGCTATAAGATTGAAAGAAGTGGAATATGTAGCCAGGTAATGTACTGAAGATAAAACTTATGCAGAAAGAACAACAATGCCAACTGTTCAACCATTGACTTAGTATCTAAATGGTCATCTAATTGTGATACCTTCCTAAAATTAGTGTAATCAAATGACCCATTTTGTTAACGAACGAAGAATGACTATTAAGTAAGACGATAATTGATGTTAGTAGATATCTACATTACAAAAAGGACTACAAACTAATTAACATTCAAATGTTTACCTTTAGCATATATTGATCGTTATTTTTTTATATATTTTAAATAATGAAGACATTTTAAAGACCTCTTTATTAAATCATACCTAATTTCATCGAATTTAGATCTTCGAAACACAAGGTCTTATAGTAACACCGGCTAAAACACACAGCTAACTTCATCTAGTCAGTGTGGACTCTTCAATTTATCATTAATTGTCATTCGTAGATGTGAGAAACTTCAATGTTTACCTTTAGTTTCATAGAACTCTCATTTTCCCTAACCTCGACTTGATCTTAGAGATTTTTTTCAAATCACAGGCACGACGCAATAAATACAACATAAAAGCAAGTTGGTATTATCACACACACACATGTAATACCGATTTATTCCCAATAATGCAATGTTTATTATTAAAAACTGTTAGCCGATACTGTAGCGGTGTCTAAAAGTATACACTCCACTTCGTGCAAGCGCATTGCCAAATTTTAACCACCATAATATCCCTCCTTTTCTAAGTGAAATTAGTTATCACAATATCGTACTAGTGGATGCCATAATCCAATAAAGTAATATGATCTGTATTGCCTATTGCTACAAGAGTTGAGAATTGATTTTCTATAAATACAATTAGCCGTTCAAATTTACATGCTTTTAAAATAAACCCGATTTTAATTTTATACCGAATTTGGTATAGTCGAAGCACGTCCAAATATGTACAATATACATAAAACAAATAAAAATAAATTATCGTTATAAATGATTAACCTCAAATTTATTAAACATAATTTTCTAATAATACAAGAAACCCCAATTAATAGGGCAGTTAATTTTCAAAATTTTAAAAAATCTGTAAAACAGTTTTTGAATATTGATTAATCAATCAATCAGTTAGGAAAACAGTCAAAATTCGGTCCTACTATGTATAAGACAATCCCATAAATCATTTTAATTAATTGCAGACATGTTTAAAATGCTAAGATAGAAAAAGTACTACTAGAATTAGATAATAAATAAATAAATAAAACTACAAAGACGTAAACAGTGGTGACATTAGTAAAAGTTATTAAATTACCAGAGATGAGGCAAGCCATGCAAAATTTGAAACAGTATCTTTTGATTCCAAGACAGAACATTATACGAGTACAAATATAAATACTGTTGGGGAATTGGCCGATAAAGTGGAGAAAACAATCTGGATGCAATTAAATTTGAGAAAATTAATGACTGTAAAAATAAAGTTCAAGCTAATCATCAAAATGAAAACAAATTAATATTGGAACTTGAATTTACAAAGATTTTGCTCAAGCTTTCTAATCTTCTATTTCTAGATAGAAGGTGATCATGCAAGAAATACGGAGAGATATCAACACAATATGCAAGCACTAGTAATCTACAAGATGGAAACTATAAACACTATCCACAAACTGGAACATGCAAGCACTAAATTTACGGGGGCATCTTACCTGCTGTAATTCAGCAGGTGTGAGGCGTGGCCTAGAAGGCATAAAATGATTGGACGACCCTGCACCCCCTCCTGAAGGCAACCTCGTGTTCTGGTTATGGTGAAGGCTATCAACCGGTATGTTAGATTGAGAACTGGCTGAGAAAGAACGATCCTCGACTTGCGAAGCAATTATCGTTGTCGGCGGACGGAGGGAGGAGGAGGAGGAGGTGCTAGAGTTTGATATGGAAACTGTGTGCGATATTGAAGCGACACAGGTAGCTGCTAACTTATACTGTGGTTGTGACTGAGGATAGTGGCCTATTGAGGGTGACATGTCACGCTGATGGGCTATCGATGGCGACATGTCACACTGCTGGTGTTGGGTTGTTACATGAGAACGTGTTACTGAGGCTGTGGTCAGGTTGCATGTGGTCGGGGGGTGGGATCTTGTTCATGAGACTGGATAAGTCGTGGGTGAGGGAATGCATTGTTCAGGAGTCAAGGGTTCAATGGTAACAGGCACAGAATTGGTCACTGAAGTATTGGATTTGATTGGCTGAAATATAAGTGAACATAGTACGTGCTATGCTTAGTCTTAACAAAAATAATAATAAATGTCTATGTACGAGATATTATAGAACTGATCTTAAAACCAGTGTTCTCCAAACCGGGTTTTTCGACCACATTTGGCCGATTTGTTAATTTATGTGGCTGTTTTGCAATGATAAATATTACAAAAAATAATTACATGATTTTAATTATCGTTAAATAAAATCCAGAGATTATACCTTAAAATAAAAGTTATAAATCTAATGCTGCTTAAGGAGACCATAGATTATTTGGATGGACAATACCACCACCATCTCGCAGTTATAAGATTAAAAGAAGTGGATTATGTATCCAGGTAATATACTGAAGATAAAACTTATGCAGAAAGAACAATAATGCCAACTGTTCCACCATTGTCTTAGTATCTAAATGGTCATCTAATAGAACTCTCATTGCGCGGTTCATTTGACTTTTCTAACTGTTCAGGGAAGAGTGAGTTTCCTATCTAAACCCATAATAAACTATGCTTACTTAAATCGATTTTTCCTTTGCAATACGTCGATATATTGGAATAACAGACGTGGATTATTTCAAAAGTTATCGAATTTAAAGAAATTTAAGCTCAAATATTGAGAAAAATATAAATGAAATCAATAATTTTCCAACTCAATAGATAGTAGTTGCCTGTAATTGGTTAACCTATTTCTATATTATTTACCTAGAAAGAAGAAAATAGTATTAGCTACCTACAGGAACAGATAGACTAGCAAGAATTTAATAATTCTCCCTATGAAGGATGTTAGACTTCCGATCTAGCAGCCGTCGAATAACCAATAAAACCACGGAAGATAATTTTCAAATTTAGAAATAAATTTTGCATGTTACAGATATTAATAACAGTTCACCTTTTTGATCGATTTTTAATTTGTTGGCAAAATGTAGTTAAATTTAAGATAATAGTATTGTAACAGTATCATGACATCTGCTTGAACTTGGAGCCTTTTCCGCCACAACACAGTTTCATGTGGTTCATGAAGTTTGCTTCTTGGTGGCAGTTTTGTCCGCACTTTCCACAAGTAAAGAGGAGATTTTTTCCCTTGGTTGGTGGATTCTCTTTTGGTGAATCTTTAGGTCGGATGCAGATTACGCACCCTGTGTATTGGCTTTTTGACTCAACTTGGTGTTGTTGATGACCTACTTCTTTCTCGAAAGTTCTCAATCGGTTGTTTCGATCATCGACCTTCCTGCATCAAGTTTGTCTATCGACCACATCCACAAGGCAATCGTGTTGGTATTAAAGCCTCATTAACGTAGAAATTTTCTTCAGTAGTTCACAGTGGTTAGTCGTTTTTTCTTTCGAGCTTGGTGTACCAGCCTAGAACTGCTCGTTTTTTCTAAGGTTCGTCTGGCATTCTAAAGATGTGGCCGATTAAAAAAAAGATGAGCTTTTTCTATCATCAGTCTGATGAAGTGCACTTGAAAGGCATTACGTATGTCAAAACTTTTTTCTGGCATCTCTTTCAGGGGTTCCTGGCGCTTGCTGCTCCAAATGTATCGGCATTTGCGATCCATGAAAGATGGAGACTCTTGATCTCGGATGTGTAAAAGGGGCAGGCGTTTCAGTTAAAGAATAAAGCGCTAGCGTAGAGAGCACTTTACAACCTCTACAACCTCTGTTTGGATTTCTTTGTTAGGCGACTTTTCATGAATCGCTTGCATTTGGAAGCTCAGCTCCTTCATTGTACACCATAGCTAGAGTATTCGTGTAGGTCAATGAGCTTTTCAATCATTTTCTCCGGCATCCTTTATCGGCGTAGCAGAGGATGCCTTCCGCAGGTCCAGAAGGATTGCCTGATCTTTTTCCTCAGCTCAGGTTGATAAGTATCTTTCTGGCGTTTGATGTTCAGATAGTCATGGATGTCCTGGTTTAGCCTAATGAAAATGTGTGTGCCATCGGCTGTTGAACGGCCCTGTCGAAAGCCGCACTGATTGTTGCCAAAGCTTTCTCTTTGTGCTACCATGTGTACATGTCTGGTGTCAGCCACTGATCTTTTGGCCATCATTGAGTTTTGCAAGCTGTGTCGGTAGGCCACTTGTTGCCAGGGTTTCCGAAAAGTGTATTTTGACCAAAGTTTCCAGTGTTCCTCTATATGCGCATGCCAGGGTTTCCGAAAAATGTATTTTGACCAAAGTTTCCAGTGTTCCTCTATATGCGCATACAGCCACTCGTCGTGTGTCCGACTGCGTTGATGATGTCAATGACCGGCTAACGGAAAATCGTGACCTATCAAAGTGCTCAAAGATGTCTTCAAAGAAGTGTTCGCTACTTTGAAAAATTTTATTCCACTAAAGAAAGTGTATTCACTTACAACAGATGGGGCTCCCGCTATGCGAGGTCAGAACGTTAATGTTACTACACTATTCAAAAACCACGATGAAACTCGAGATAATTCTTTACCATTGCATCACTCACCAGGAAAATCTCGCTGCTATCAATAGCCACATGCCACAGGATGTTATGAAGGATATTGTGAAAATAGTTAAATTCACACATACCAATGCTCTAACACATCGGCAATAGCGAATTTTGGTTGATGAATACAACACTCACTATGCCACACCGATATCCGATGGACATCCAAAGATAGAGCTTTGGATAATTATTGTCATCTTTTTGATCCTATAAAACGGTTTTGTCAGAGCAGCACACCAACCTACCCGCTACAATCAAAGAGATTATGCCAAAATTGCAACACAACAGATGCCTTGAACGAGTTGCATTTATAGCAGACGACATCACCCAGCTGTTGAATAAACCTTCAGTTGCAAGGAAATTTTAAACTTGTCAGATTTCGAAAACAAACCTTGTTTAATCAAACAAAACTTTGAATTGAAAAAGTTACTCATTTCCAACTTTTGAATTCTCTGACCTACACATTGCAACGTGACGAATTCGCCAATTGTATGACGAATTTCGTAAGATGAAATGTTTGTTTACTTTGATTTCAAATCCATTCCACATCATCCCGGGTGGATTGGAAGGTGCCTGTTCCTGATAATGATTTGCCACATATCCAGTTGAAATAAATTGAACTGCAATCAAATGACGTTTTGAAATGCGTCTTTTGGAAAAAGGTTCATTTTCCATACTTATGTAAGAAGATTGCAAAAATAATTATTTCTATGTTTGGCTCAACTTACCGCTATCAATTGACATTTTCTTTCGTTGTTATTTATAAAAAAATAAATATCGAAATAAACACTCCAATCAACACTCATCTGATTTGTTAACAGCTTCAATAACCAACATTGGGTAAAAATAAACAATGTCACTTCAGTCACTAAATCATCAGCAATTATATATTTTTTTAATTTTGACAATTTGTATTTACACTTTCTGCATCAATAAAATGTAATTGGACTAAACAATTATATTTTTATTCTTGGAATTTGGTCGATTGGGCGTGGCAAATATTTCCATATGGCCGACATGACAAAAAAGTTTGGAGAACACTGATAAAACACTATAAAGCTGAACTAAGAACATCTTATACTGATCAGACTTTTTAAAAATATCTTTAAATTATATAAGGGACGTTTACTATTCTCTTTTATGGTATTTCTAAGCCACTAAAGTGCCTTTCTTTGCTTTTAAAACATGTTATAATTATAAGATAGCTAGATTACACAACTTCAACCTAAAGAAAGTTCATTTGGGAAAGGTAAAAACCACACGACCAAACTGCTTAGTCATAATTGAGATTCAGACATTGTCAATTATTAGTTAAATCTGTTAGTTTTTTGTAATCTTTATAATTATACCAACTGATTTCTTTAAAATAATTTTAGTCGTTGAATGTAGGACTAAATTTCAGTGACTGACATCAAAACACAAGAAAAACAACAGATTTTCAGTTTATGAATTTTCATATTCAAGTCCCTTGAAGGACTTCCAGTGATTGTCAGACCTAGTCGGGTCCACTTAAATCTACCATAGGCATAAATGGACGGTTAAAAACGGTGACATCGTCAATTACTTGTTGACAAAATTCAAAGACTAAAAAAAGAATAGAAGTCAATTAAAGAATTTGTCAATGAACTAAATAAATAGTAGTTCACCTAAAATCAACAAACAATACTCTATAATATTTACAAAAGCCTCGTTCTCACTCTTTCTCTCTCTCCTATGGATCTTCAAACACATCTTTATGGCACTCTGTTGGTAATACCATTTCATTCAATATTTGATCCGGTAATAGAAATCTAAGAACTAGTACGACACACGCAAACACAACTACATAGACAACAACATTGTAGCAGATCTTATAACCAACGGAGGTAGTTAGCAGGCTGCCATCAATATAACACAACAGTGAGAGAGATTAACAGTTTGGCTCTCTCTTAGATATTATAGTCTGAGCGCCAAATATCGATCCCCAACAACTGAGCTACAAAAAGAACCTCGACTGTCCCTACCTCGTCTGTCTGTAGGACTCTGTCGCGTGAAAGCGCGCGAACGCGCGGGATCACAAACAGTTCAGTTACTTCTTAACCTTGGTTATTATTTGTAGATTTCGTATTTTTATGCAGTTATTAGGGGTAGGTACGACTAATAGAAAACAAGAAATAATTTCCATAAATTTTAATTCAACAATTAGATTTATTATTAGAGATTGCTTGTGGTTTTTAAGAATCATAATTCTCTTTAAAAATTTAGTCAAGAATGCATCTAAACCAATTAGCGGACAACTGTACCACTAGTTAGTAGGTACATAACAAATCATTAGAGCTTTATGTTTCCGTAGTTGAATGTCTAGGGGAGCTGATCATGTGTGCACTATTTGATGATCAAATTGATCAAGTACCTAAGCATCCAGATCTAGACAAAGAGAATATTCCCAGGGCGATAGAATTGCGTAATAAAACAACACGTATTTTTTGCATAGTGGTTAAAGAACTAGAAACAAAGTGTATTTGAAATTGCTGTCGTTAAATAAAAAAGGGATTTTATTCATCTAGGACAATGCTGATGACTGTCAATTCCCAAAAATTATCCCAGTAAAGCTAATTTTGAAATGGGTAGGTACATACACACAATAATTCATAAATTAGAAATAGTTTATTCGAAAACTATTTTTTCGTATATAAAAAATTTGCATGTAAATATTCGTAAATTATATTGCCGCTGTTTCGTCACAACCATTTTCCGGGCTGACTAAGTCCCATTTTCTTCTTTCGATCTCCCAGCGGGCACACTCGATCCAGGGCTCTCTTCCTCGCAGTCGTCACAGATTCCGTTATCAGAAGCTCCGATTCTTTTCTGGTGGTGGTTGGTGAGGAAGCAGTGGTCGCAATGACCTCACCCGGTTCTCTCTGCTGACCTTGGACAGCCTTCTCGTCGTTTTTTTACTTGATCGAATCTCCTGTCGCAGGTTGGTTGGTATTCGAGGTTCAGGACAGCTTTAGCCACACCATGTTGATGGCGACATCTCGGTGAACCTGTGAATGGATTCCAACTCAGATTTGCTGTCAGTCCAGATGATAACATTCCCAATAACGCCCCCATTGACAAGATGGAGAGCAGACTCCATGGCTATCATCTTCGTCTTGTAGGAGTTGCAGAAGCGTCTTGTCGGTCTTCTCAGAACGATCTCGCCTCCACCAAATTTGGTCACACAGCCAGCTTCACCTCTACCAAGCCCATGCACTGTTGTCGTCCCAATATTAATATATTTTATGACAAATTAAACATCTACGAAGTTTTTACTGACAAATAATCATATACGAATGTCTATCTACGGTTAAATACTATGCCACCTTTAAGAAAAGGAGCCAGGGTAGTCAGAAAGGTAACCAATTATTTGTGTATTCCAATACTCTGTGCGCCACGGTATCTAGGACTAGACGCCTACCATTGTCTAAATGGTGAGTGACAATTTGAGGACCATAACTGGCCCTCCTAGGTTAACTATCATCTCTCAAAGAATGCATTGTTCACGTTCATCCAATTGGCGTACAGGGTACTGACTGCTGGTGATGTTATTTAAAAAATCATTTACGTAAAATATTTTGTTCGTTTTATTAAAAATTATGATTAAATTCAATACTACTCGCAAGTAACATGCATGTAAAATACATAACCTGACAAAAATAACTATTTCTACAAAAATCTATTTCCTGTGAATATGCAGCAAACATATAAAATTAAAAATATATTAAACAAACAGTACTAACATCATAGAAATGAATATAATCCAACTAAAAGATGTGCAAAATGTATGGCTTCAATATCCACTCAAATCAATGCCCATTTAAAAAAATATTTGCAACATCAACAGCAGTCAGTAGCCTGATTGGATGAATTTATTGTGTACCATTTTTGACTATGAACTCCTTTGTAAAAACTATTGTTCTAAATATTTTCGAGAAATTCAGGCATCAGATCGTAAAAATTGCATTAAAATTATATTAAAAATTTAATTCTCTATTGAATCTAGTAAAAATGAATAATATGTCCACTGAAAATAAATTAAAAGCCAGTAGAAATGGTTCATCAGAACTCGCAAAATAAGCATCATAGGAGCAACGTCCTGAAAAAAGGTGATACTTCGATCGTGAAAATTACCGCATGCACTCAAAAGTTATAAACTAATTCCCACAATGCCATTACTTTATTATACACATAATAGAAATCTCCTGATAATTTTATAAATTATCACTTTATCTGAATAAGTTTATTTATAATAATATTAGTATGGCCTATATTTCCTGATCCAACTGCACATACTATTCTCATAATTTTATTGCCCAAACTAGGATTTCTGCTGCTCAGTCTGGTAGTTGTCAAAAAAATGACACTGGTCTGTTCAAACAGATTTCTGCAAAAACAGGAAGTAGCTAACAAATGCGCTGACTATCGGATGCACAAAGTCTAGATTGATTATACAACTTAATGATCACAAACATTGTGATTTCCACAACTAATTAACTGCATTTCCACACGCAAGCAACCCAACAAGTGAAACTTTGTACAATAAATTTATGCGTCGATCGATTTTACCCAACCCTGGGCATTGGTTGTCTATAGCTAACTGTCAAATTGAGGTGACTGAACGAGATAGTACCGATTAGATCCTCTAGCCACCAGCCCGTTATACATATAGCATCAATCGAAATTAGATATTGGAGTATTGATATTATGAAATAGATGTTGGAGTATCATCATCATTTATTTTTAAAGGTCGGTTTATTTCCCCCTGACAGGGAGTCGCCGACCCAAATTCTTGCTTGCCACATCAATTTTCCAGCGCTTTCTATCTTCATGACGTTCTCTCACTGCCACATTTTCTAGGTGAACTTTGGGCGCCCTCTTTTCCTCGTCTATTCCACTTCGAAATTCCATGCCCTTTTTAGACCACTATTCCCTCACCATCTCTACAATGCACTCTTGCAGACCAAGCTTTTCCATCAACACTTCTGAATTCATCTTATCCCGCTGCTAACTCCACATATCTTTCTAACCATTGCCTTTTCTGCTCTTCGTAGGATATTTTCTTCTATTGATCTTACTGCCCATGTCTCTGCCGCACATACAATTACTGGTCTAACACACGTGCTATATATTTGCCCCTTCATTGCTAGAGTCAGTCTATAGCCGCATAGCACTGATGCCAGATCTATTTGTTACTGCCAATTCACTGCCTCCAGCACTTAGTGTATCTCCCAAGTAACAAAATTCCTTCACTCTACCAAGGTCTTTTAACATCATATCTTCTATATTCCCATGCTCTGTCAGATTCATTTCCCTGCATACATTTCTTGCACCTGAAATCAGTAGTCATTAATATAGAGCATCTACCGTGGATCCACTTTTCGCAATTTCTGTACCGCAAGGACTTGCACATCACTTTTTTTGCCACAAATTCCACATGGGTCAATCTTTGCCTTCACTGAGACTTCGTCAGTCATTCCACATTCCATGATCTCCGTCTTTCCGATGTTTACTTTCAAACCTTTTCCCTCGAATAATGTTTCCACTTGATAAACTGGTCCTCTAGTTCGTTCATGGTCTTCACCATTATCACCAAAGCATCAACATAAAGCAATTCAAATAACTCCCCCTTTCTCAGAGAATACGTCCACAAATAAAGCAAATAAAAGTGGTAACAATACAGAACCCTGATGTACGCCGACTCCTACATTAAACTCCTCTGAGTGTTGACCCGACCCTAACTCTGATCTTGACATCCTCATTATCGGACTCACTAAAATCTCAGGAACAAATCTTTTTCTCAGTGACTGTTTAATTATGCTACGTGGCACGCGATCAAAGCTCTTCTAAAGATCTTTCATCCTTCTTGTAATAAAAATCGCATCAATTATCCTTCTAACTGGCATAAAACCATACTGCATCTATTATGAAATAGACATTGGAGTATCGATATTATGAAATAGATATTGGAGTATCGATATTAGGAAATAGACATTGGAGTATCGATATTATGAAATAGATATTGGAGTATCGATATTATGAAATAGATATTGGAGTATCGATATTATGAAATAGACATTGGAGTATCGATATTATGAAATAGATATTGGAGTATCGATATTATGAAATAGATATTGGGGTATCGATATTATGAAATAGATATTGGAGTATTGATATTATGAAATAGACATTGGAGTATCGATATTATGAAATAGATATTGGAGTATCGATATTAGGAAATAGACATTGGA
>JAUYWI010084687.1:0-12831 GCA_034780595.1 Parotoplana pacifica
ACCGTGGTGGCCATTCAATGGTGCCCCTTCGTCCTATCCAGAATGAAAAAGTAGTGTCCAGATATTTGCCTACCTGAGCGGGTGCTCCATCTTGCATCCAATCTGGCGATCAATCAATGGCATCACAAAATCAGTGAGCATAGCCTGATAATTTTGTCCATTTATCAACACGGTCCTATAAGTTGCCCTGCTAAAATGACAACCCAAACACTAAAACTCCTGGTGATCGAACTTTTTTGCTATCATCAATTAAATGAGGATTATCAGTTGATCGGCCACAACTTTTTCATTCTGGATAGGACGAAGGGGCACCATTGAATGGCCTCCACGGTCCCCGGACATTGCACCATGTGACTTTCCATTATGGGTTTTTTAAAGGAAAAATGTACAAAAGAAGACCGCATAACTGAAGAGTTTACCACATTTAACAATGATATTACTCTGTATTCAAGAAGGCCAATACTGTGAGCATAAAATGTAAATGGCCCATGAATGATAACTTTCAGATTTGTATCAATCAATAACAGTTAATATTTTTTTATTCTAATGTAAATATCAATTAATGATAAACTTACCATAATTTTAGTAATATTTTTGTGTAATTGGGTAAGCTCTATTAATGATTAAAGAGCTTAATAAATTATTATATTTTATTTTTGCATATTACTAACAGGTAATAATTTGTCAATTATAGCAAATTTTCCAATATTGAACTTACCTCTTTCAGATGATAAGATGTTAGCCATTTTCGACAAAGAAGAACAACTTTGCAAAGACAAAGATGGATTATTAGTGAGCTCTTTAAATAAACGTTGATCAATATATTAATTATGTGTTTTTCTAAACTATTCAGGAAAGTCAATCATATTTTTTGTGGATATAATATTTTTTAAAGAAGTTTATGAAAAGAGGTCTAAGACTTAGAAGGGTCGCTATATTCAAAAAAGAATATGTTAATGGGGTTCTTTTTCTGTGAGTAACTATGTAGTTCTGTGAAGTTTAGACAATATCGTAGTGGTTTGCATGTTGGATTTGCGATTTTTGGAGGAAGTCAGATCCCCCCATTTTGTTCTTTTGGATGTTTTTCATCTGCTAATTAGCAGACCTATAGTACCTACAAATATAGCGTTTTATTGTAAACGAATTGCATCTCTATAAAATCAAGATATATAATTACAGGTGGGGTTTGTGGATTATTAATATTAAATTACCAAAATTGTTATACTCTATTCTTAACGATTCCAATAGCTTTCAGGCTACACTATCAACTTTTCTCAGTTTTATGGCTAAATCAACCTGTTTGTAAATGTTTAGTTGCAAGTATTATAAACCTCATTTTTGAAAATTTGGAAAAGTCAGTAATACAATAGTTTGGATTCATTAGAAAATGTCGAATTTCTTATTATATGTTTATAATAAACACCATTCTACATACTCTTGGTTATCATTAAGAAATTGTTCTCGGTAGGTAGAAAGCGAAAAAGATGAGTAATAGGTTTTGAGGAAACTGATAATCCAAACGAAACATCAATATACCTAGGTCTTGAGTTTGAATATCTTGTCGATTTCTTGTAAACTGCTTTTCAGTATATTTTAATGGTTACTTTTTATTTCTAGTTATATTCCGGTTGTATGTCTGCCTTAAATTCAATTATTGCTCGTCAAGTTTCTTCTACAAGTTGGGAACAGTCTAAAAATATTATTAAAACGAGCTGTGAGTTTCAATTCAATATTACAGTACTTTATTTAATAAAATTATTTCTCGATATTAAAAAATGCTTAGGTTGGATCAATCCTTCGCTAATAAGAGGGTGGATAGTTTAAAAACGGTAAGTCTGATTAAGCAGAAATTATGGTCTTGTGTTACAAATTTTGTTTCACACTTTTTGATAAAAATGTTTCAACCCTGTATCACGTGGTGGTCCAATTTTTGAAAAAGACTATCACGTCATTATTTTGTTAATAGTGGTTTATATTTAGTAAATACAGATATCATAATCACCTCATTCTACGACATGTGCAACCTAAGAACCGTCAAATGTTGAAATAATGTAAAGAATTTCATGAGAAAACATTTCATCCAAAAAAAATTATGGATATTTTTGTATTAGTGAGAGTGCTATAATAACTATGTCCAAGCTTTTTACAAAAACTTTAATCCATTGTTTAGTAAAAGTGATATCATATTGGTAACTTTATTTTTATTTTTGTACAACAATTATAATAGCAGACATGTACATCTATCGGAAAGGTTCATCAGCTGAGTGTTAATAGACCGGTTTACAGCCAAATTCAATGGCAATTTCTTATGAAAAATCGTCGTGAGATATATTTTAAAGTTAAGAAATTGTATACAGGGTGACCAAGATGTAACCGATGAGAAACAAATAAATTAATTGTAGCATTAAGTTTTTAAGTAATAAATTGGTTTACAGCAATACACAATGAAATATTACTTTACAATCACTCATCTGTTACTTTTTGGCCACCCTGTATTAAGGGCTTCTACATATCTAGGCAGTTCTGGCGTCCTTCAACCCTTCATAGAAGCCACGCTTATTTATATTTTTTACCCAATTTTACATCATCAGTCACAACAATGGTATTATTTGTTATAGTGATATTTCCCCCCAAATAATAGTCCATGAAGAATCAGACAAGCTCTAACAATGTCAGCTTGATATTCGCACTATGTATTTGTATTCTCCAACTGGTGGGGGTCAAATTGTTGACCCCGGTGTGTCCTAGATTAATCATAAACCATAGTGAAAAACACGTACATATAGTAATGACCATTTAATTATATTTATCAAATTTAACATTGAAAATTTCCATGTCCCAACTTGCTTTATTTTTTCCCGAGTTTAGATTTCCGATCCATTTATATCTATATAATTTACTATCTGTGGTGATGACTGAATGTGAAATCCACAGTTTCTACTTTTCTGAAGATCAATTTATCAAGTAGTTATGATTTCTACCCACTTTGAATATTGTTTTCCATTTTAGTAGCTGGAGATGTGCCTGTTGATGACAGTCTAACTGCTTCAATAGTAGATTCTGATAGTACACTGACTTCTTCCAGTCACCCTTCATTGCCAATGCGCTCAGTGAACATGAGTACAGTGTTTGATGCAATTGAACGTCTCGATAATGTTTCAGGTATCGATTCAAGTTATTTCGCGTCTCAGTTTGTGCATCAAGTAAAACGTTCAATTAGGATCCGGCAGCAAAAGCAAACTAAAGAAATGGCTGAAAGTGGTGTCAATAATGAAGCTGAATGTCTATCAACTGTGCCAGAATGTGTCAGTACCGTGGAGGTAATGAGCGAGGCACCTGACGATGAAGGTTCGACTAGCAAAATCCAGATGCCGGAGGATGGCACGCTGAACGATGTATCGAGTATGTGTGATTCACGACGTGTCATTGCAGACAGTAATGCTGGTGATGATGAGAATGCAACTCTGAATGAAATTGATGATATCACGATGCTGAATAGTGATCAGAATGCATTAGACCGTGAGTTTGTGATAAAATATATTTATTTTGCTTAGGTCCATAGGCACAAAAGATGTTCCATTGTGCATACGGACCTTGTTTTTGTTTTTAAATTTTATTTAGTTTTTAGCAGTTCACGCTATTAGTTAAAACTAAAATATATATTAATTAATTTGTAGCTCTGCCTCTTACTAAAAAATCACTTTGTTTGTTGGAAGCTGTGACTGAGCAATGTTCTTTTGACAAGCAATGTGCCGCTTCGGTTGTTGACTGCCCTGCTGAACCGACCCATAGACCCGGAACTACTGTTTCGGTCTCAACCACTTCGGATTCTTTAGCCACTGTCGTTCAACCGCATAACAGTGCAGAATTGTTTTCACATCTGACTGCTGTTAAGAGTCTTGAAAAAGTCAAAGAACCAGTTGTAAGTGATCTAAAGTATTATACTGTTATAGTTGGTTAGGTTATAACACTCGCTTGTGTAATCTGGATTTATTTGTTGTTATTTAGGTTAATTTTGATCCAAAGCCTCGAATTCGGACAATTTTACCAACACAACAACCAAATGAAAATATCGGTATCAAAACAGATTATTTATCTGAGCATAATGCTTGTAATAGGTAGGTTTAACCTTTCTAGATTTGCTGGATTTATTGGTTGCATTTTTGTAAATGAATAACGGTTGTATGAGTTTAGCTGAGAAAGTAATAGAAAATGTATTATAAATGAAAAAAGTGTAGTTCAAAACTGAAGGACAACGAAGTGTTCAGAAGAAATTAGACAATTCTTTATGAAACTGCTTTACCTCGATAAATTGTTAAAATTTAAGCCCACGAATCCAAGAAAGTTTGAAAAATTATAAATACACAAAAAATTTCATAACATAATAAAAAAATAAATTGACTATGTAAACAATCGCCCCTTAGTGGATGGATGAGATCCTGGATACACCACCCCTAAATTGCGAAGTCTACATAGTTCGTATTAGATTGATAAAAATTGTTATAAATTGCAATTAGGTAATTATTGTTGAAGATTGTAGTTAACATGGATTTTTAAAGAATGAAACATCTTTTTCAATGAGTAGTACATCCATTAGGGCTAATAGCCAGTGTATTGGCTTATTAGATTAAATGGTAAATTGATTTACCAGTGATGTATTTTAGAAATAACAACGCCTCAGTTGCCAGAATTCAAGATGGTGCAACTTCCAATAAAGAACATGTGGCACATGAGAAAACTTTGGGTTCCAGCTTGCTCAACTTTACTGGCTTTATATCTGATGTTAATGACTTTGGTTATCAGAGCACCCCAATTTTGGAAACACATAAAGGTATTTCGGTTTCATTTTCGTTAACTAAGTTTCAAATATAAAACATGTTTTGTTCATTATACGAGAGTACTTTTGTATTTAAATTGTGTTTACACTATGATTTTATAAGCTTAAACTGAACTTGTGCTAACTCTGTTTCTGTTTTTAAGGGTTTCCAAACCTCGTTTGTCCCAATGAGGTTCGTTTTCCTGGAATAATTGCTACTGAAACAACTAACAAGCATTCTTTTGATTTGTTGAACAAATCCTCTTGGCAATCGCTTTCATGTTCTTTATCAGTTTCGCAGTGTTTCCGAAATGGCCAACCATTCACTGCTAATACATCTACCTCACAAACAATTTTCAATTTGCATGTGACCAAAATTGACCTGTCCCCTAAATCAAGTTTTCCTGTACCGTTACTATTTGGAACTGATTTAGATGGTGTATATAATTGTCTGCTCTACATCTCTATAGTAACCAGTCAACGGAAACATCCTGCTACTGTTGCTGTTTCAGTTTATGCGGAAGCTGCGGTACCAAAAGTAAGTTCCAAAATTGTCGTAGATGAGAACTCGCCCGGTAATTTTGAAGATTATTACTAGCTGCATAAAATATCAGGAATAGGGTTCCGATTATTTGGGAATTTCACGAGAAATGTTGATCCCTTTTTATATAAATACAAAATTTTGTCTTTCACATAATTATAAACACTAGAATAATCAAACTTCTACGTTACCAAATCTTTCGCTGTGTGAACATGTTCCAAGTCCATTAATAATATTTTTTTCTAGAAATCTGTCTTTATTTTGTTAATAAGGTGCAACTGTTTCGTGATGTAGAACTTTCTAAACCTCTTCTAAGTTTGCCTGTTGACGATTCTACTATACCAACTTGTGCACTAGATTTGGGAAATATTGGTTGGTCTTCTACACGCACTATTACTATAATATTGAGTAACATGTCTCTTTGTTCACCGCTCAATATTGCTATTAGTATGGAATCACTGGACAGCCAGTATGGCTCTTTTCTACTATCTACTGTTGACAATGGTATTGCTAGTGTGTGTTCAAAATCACAAGAAACGATGAGGGTAACATTGGGTAATCCTAAAACAACTAACAACAGTCAAGAATTACGAGTTAGATGCGTTGCTTCAAATGAAACTGTTTTGACAGAATCTGTTCAGGTGGGTAGTTTCAATTTCCTGTGTCTGTACAATATAAGTCATGAGAATGTTTTGAATTTATTTTATGGCTATTGGATATTTTAGGGGTTAATTTATCTATTACTTTCGTAGCATGGTGAATTATTTGTTTTTCTTTTTACTGAAAGAGGTACCATTAGCATTTAGCTTGATGTATCACAGCATTAAATCATTGGTATTATATAATATTTTATTTATTTCAAATACTAAATTATTTAATTTAAATTTTATTATTTCTTAGTTGTCTGGCAGGTTCAATGTTTTTCATGCGGATGCTATACAACCATCACCACCTCTACTCATTTGCCATATCAATGCTCGACTTGGTTCTGTCAGTTTAGAAGTATCAACGGAACCTATCGTTTTATTATCCAAGCCCGGTCAGGTGATTAGTTCAGTGGTTTCCTTGCAAAATACCGGTTCTTTGTTGGTCTCTGCTCGGTTGACATTAAATCGTCCCATTCGCGGAGCAATGTGGGTTACTCCTAAAACAATAAAAATTCAACCTGGTCAGACAGGGAAAGCACATGTTAACTTTGAGCTGGATTCTGTGGATCATAACGGAGACGCTGCAAATTCGATATCGATCGAGTAAGTAGCACAGAAAGCTGATAAATATGGTACCTTACATTGGCAACATGATCAATATGTGCTACATCCAACATAATAAACATTAAGTTATAGAGAAAGAAACTTACAAAATCACTTATTGAAAGTCAGGCATTGTTTTTGGCCAATAGAAAAAATAAAATTCTTAATAACAAATAAAATATCTTTGTTTCGGTTTTAGATCTCTTTTAGCTATCACAATGGATGAGAGTGACCTGATGTACACCATACCTGTGGTAGGTAAGAACCAATCCCCGGTGGCGGCAAGCATTGCTTCTGATAAGAGTTCATTACTTTGGGCTGGTATTCCAATTGGAAAAGAAGAGTAAGTTATTTTATCGTTGTCTTTTTGTTGAAAGGGCAGTAGGTAAGAGTCCCAGCTGTGTCCTTGGTAATTTTGTAATAAGTCACATAAACTCCAATCAATTGTATTTTATGAACAATAAATTTATTACTAATATTGGGTTCTGGGTTCGGTTATTTTTGTGACACCCTGTATCATGATTGAATGTAAAGATCCTTACATAGTCATTAAAAATATTAGTAATAAATTTAATTGGTCTCAATTAAGATTCATTTGTTTTAAAATTATTTGTCATATCCGATGTTTAATGACTATGTAAGGATGTTTACATTCAATCATGATACAGGGTGTCCCTAAAATAACCGAACCCAGAACCCAATATTAGTAATAAATTTATTGTTCATAAAATACAATTGATTTGTAGTTTATGTGCATAAACAGAATTCAACTAAACTTAGCATAGACATCAATTGATCGCTGTAACATTATGTCATGTTTGGTAAAAACAGTACTTTCACTGTGTAAATGTAAATAAAACAAAAAGCAATTTTCTAAGAGCTAATATTATTAATATCAAGCTTTCGAACCTCTTGGTTCATAATCATGGCAAAATGGGAAAGCAAACTAAGATTAATTATTTCAGCTAGTTGATTTTTAAAATTATGCATCGAAGAACATTAACAATTAAAGAGCGTGTTACTGTAACTAAAAACTATTATCAGGGATGCCAATGTTCTGGCTATTTCGGCTTGTTATAGACTGGAGGGTCATTTTTGTAACTCACAAAAATACATCATAAAAAGTTGGGTTGGGGAAAGTAGCATTATTAGGTCAATTCATTTTAAATATTTAAAAAAATTGTCCCCGAATATTCCGTTTTGTCAAAAATTCCAATTGGCATCCCTGTATTATTCATCTGACAGTTACAAATTTGTACCGGATAATTGGGAATTTGATACTGTCCCACCATCCAAATCAACCATGATTGAGTTAATTAAGAAGTTTAATGAAACACAGGTTCTGTTGCAGATAACTGCAAGAATTCTGGATATAGGAAAGTGTCAGAACCGGTGATAATGCTGATATTGTTGCCACGTCAATTCGGAAAGCATCCCTGGAGTTACAGATTTCCATATCAAGCCTTTCTCGCATTTTACTCGACGTGTGTCTAAAGCCATTTAGACCACAACTCTTAATTGCACTTCACGACAGACGCTTACAATTTAGGATACTGTGAAGACACTCCAGAATTTGTTGATGGTATTATTTGGTCAGATGAGGCTCACTAACACAAATAGACATAATTCAATGTACTGGTCAAGCAATTCCCATTAAATCATTGAGAAAGCAGTACATGTTCCAGATATCACTGTTTGGGGAGGCATAATTTCTAGGGGGTTAATAATTGGACCTTTTATTTATTCGATCAAAGTGTAACTGCAGATGCGTATCTCAAAGTGTTAAAAGAGAAGTGTGGCCTGCAATTCAGGAATTCTACGATGATACTCTTTCTTTTCACAAGATCTGACTCCTTTTTATGGGGAATTTAAAAAAATCTGTCTACGCATATAAGCCACAATCAATTAAAGAATTGAGAGAAGCTCTTCAGCATGAATGGAAAAAAATTAGTCAAGTGTTTGTCAGACGAATTGCCGAAGTGTAATAATGCGCTACAAGGAATGCTGCAAGGTCGAGGGTTTTCATTTTGAACTTTGTAACTTATGTTCATAATTATTTTATTGTAAGTTATAGTATTTTTTATTTTATGAACAATAAATTTATTACTAATATTGCTTTCGGTTCTTTTTGGGGCACCCTGCATTATTTTGTTTTTCATTTTGTCATTTCGTTTTGAAACCGTACGGTTCTGATAACTTTTTGGTTATTATATATAAGAATGCATGTATTTTGTTTTCTATTGAATTATTTAGTGTCATTAATTGGGTCAATGGTAAATTCCGGTATGTTAATGTCATATATGTTACTGTTAATTTTGTTTCTTTTGATTGAAATTTGGTGGTTCTGATTTTTGTCGGTTTTTGTTTAAAATGTTATTTATTAACCTTGCTGATAAATTCTATGTAGATCGCTGGAAAGAGTAGGCTTAAATTTGGTACACAAGTAACATGGAAACAGGTAAACTATTTTTTTTTAAAAAAAAGGATGAGGGGAGCCGTGCACAAAAATGTTCACACACCTAAGGGAAAAAATGAAATATTCTAAAAATCAGGAAATTATCAGTATTTTTTCGATTTGAAGTCATGAATTTTTATGACTTGTAGTTTTTTTTATTAATTTAATGTACATATTAATTAATGTATACTAAATTTATTGATAATAATTCTCATTTAAAACACTAGCCACCAACTGTCATAGTAGCTGAATTATATGGCTTGAAGTGTGGGACATGGATTTTTAGCCAGGTTCTCTATTCCTAAACATTGGAATGTGTTAATTGGTCGATGTAAAATGAGTGGATACAGTTATTCTATGGTCAAAATATAAGTGTCAGATAGTTAAATGAAACACAAATTCATAATAAACTAACTTTGTTTGTTTTAAATTTTAAATTATCACTCCAATATTGATTAATTCTATATATTTTAGGCGCCAACGTTTCCATCTAAAGAATATTGAGAACATCGACCACAACCTTCATCTGCAAATTACTTCTGGAAAAGAATATTTTCAGGTAAATCTACTAGTACGAGTTGACAGCGATAATAATTTACAATCATAATCTATTTTTTGTTATCAGTTTGTAGATGTGGACAGCAAACCTTGTACAGTTCGATATATTCTTGCACCTCATAATATTCAGATCCCAATTTATGTCTTGTTTTCACCAACTAAATGTGCCTTTTACACCGGAAAAATTAATATTACGGTTATTACTGGAAATACTCCAAGTGATTTTAGTTACTTTGTAAGTATAGTATTCTTTGTGTTTTTCCTAGTTTGTATGTATCCTTTTGGTCTAAGTGAAGATATGACAAATACAATTTTTTTGATAGTGAAAAGATTTCTAAACTTGATTTTCAATAGGTAAATTTGTATGGTCTTGGCGGTCGTGCAGATGTGACCTGTTTGGGATGTACCGAAGTCGAGCGTGGTGTCTTTTGGGCACAAACGCAAACAACAGGTATTGGTAAGAATCAGTGTCGTTTGGTTCTACATAACAGAGGTGCTCGAGCAGCTTGGGTTCGGGCACTACCGGTTGACAATGACAATACAGCCATTCAAGTGTTATCCGACCAGTTGACATTGGATCGATTGGAAACCAAGGTAGGTATTTTAATTTAATATAAAGTGGTTTAGAAATCGATTCATCATTTTTTAAATAATATGTTTGCATGTTTTGAAGGAAATCACTATTAATTTTCGAACATCTCACCAAACTTCTCCTGCAGTCTCTGTGAAGGTATTTTACGGCGACGAACTGTTGAGAAGAGCGAGTCAGAAGTTGTAAGTTTTGTGTTTATCTAACATTACAACAGTTTAAGTAGACTTGACATGACGTTTTAGTTGCGACAAACGGATGAGTTTCTAAAACCATAAAATAATTTTAATGCAGTTGTGGTGCCTCTTCATCAAATGCAACAGTTCGATCCGCTATTGGAATGCATGAAAAGCTTTCGTACTTGGATGTGATTAATTTCCAGACAGATGATTTATTGGAATTCGGTGAGTATTCTATTTATTACTACGTTATCTTTAATGACAAACTATTTTTGAATTGTATGTATGTTATGGAAACTTTGTATTCCTCATAGCAACTCCGATGTGTTTGCAGTTTAGTTTGAAAGAACCATACAGAAACACATTCTTCGTTGAACATCTGTAATGGATTGGGAGGGCATGTACCTTTGGATGCTTACATTTAAAAAAAATACAAGCGTGCTACTGAACAGTTTAAAATGACTGTAGTGTAGTATATTGCATTTACCTTTGCATTATGACTATATTCTTCATACCGTATTCTTATATTTCTGTAGACATATGATAAAGAACTAATATTTGGACAATGCTTTTCTGTTTAAGCTGTCCATAAGCTTTTGTAGTCCTTCTGAGTTTGCTATCATTGCTTGATCGTCTACGAATCGCACTTCCTTAATTATTTCTCCTCCTATTGTTACTCCATCTTTATGTGGTCAATTGCTTCTATCACCATACGTTCTGTGTATATCGAGAATAACAGCGGTGATAGTAGGTATCTTTGCCTTACTTCTTGTCCAATTGTTGGTGGTTTGTTTCTTCATTGTTTATTCTTACTGTTGCTTTCTGATTTAGGTAGAGATCTTGAATTAAGCGTCTGTCCTTCTAATTGTTTCAGTGTTTTCCAATTTACCCTGTCAAATGCCTTCTCAGTCTATGAAGCATATGTATAGTCCATTATCATATTCAAGGCTTCTTTCGATGATTGTTCTCAATATCCCTAGTGCCGCATCCACGTCTGAATCCAAATTGACTTTGTACAATGTATGTATTTGCTTTTGCTTCCAATCTTCTCGTTATTATTCTAAGCATGATTTTTTATGCATGTGATATCGGCCAGTTGTTCTGTAGTCTACGCAGTCTACCGCATTTGATTTCTTTAAAGGTACCATAATTGTTTTGTAGAAATCTTCTGGCCATTTTCTTTGATCGTACATTGAATTTCAAATATCGGTGAGAATTTTCATTGTTTTTGAGTTGGGGTATTTAAGTAGTTCTGCTGGTATTCCATCAGTTCCTTTTGCTTTCTTAACAGCTTCTTCAACTTCACATTGTAATACTAATGGTCCTCTGAAGTCGTCATTGACAGTTTCTTCTTTTTCTATTTGAATATCGTTTTACCCAGGTTTTTTTCGTTTTGTTGTAGAGTTCTTCTATGTATGTCTTTCACTGATTCAATATATCATCCTTTTTTGTTAGAAGCATTCTTGTCCTATATTTAGTTCTTCTTTCATGCGTTTTCTTTTCTGTTAATTGTCGTATTTTTTTATACATTAAGTCGCTTTGTCCCTTTTTGTCCATGTCGTTGATATTACTTGATTTCTTGCTACCATGCTTCTCTTACTTTCTGTGTCACCCTTTTAAGATCATTGTATAGTCTTTTGTGGTTTCTTCGTTTTTGTCTGATTTCCAATTGCGCCTTTCTTGTATTTTCTCGATCATCTTGTCGTTAACCCAGGGTTTCTATGGTAAGATTTTTCTGATGTATCCTATATTGGTTTCAGCAGATGCTCTTATTATTGCTTTCAGTTGGTTCTATTTATTGTTCACATTTTCCTGATTGATATTGTTTAACTGTTGTTCAACTTGATTTGCGTAGTTGGTTTCAATACGATCATTTTTCACTTTTTCCAAGTCGCATTGTTTCTTTGGTCGTTTCTTTTTTATTTTCTTTGAGATTTGTTTTTATCATGACAAGGTTGTATGTTGTTGTTGTTGTAGCCCCTACCCTTTGTAAAAAAAGGTAGTCCTCCCAATGTAGTTTATGAATTTGATTACATCTGATGGATTTGACCATAGGTCAGAGACATTCAAGTGTGTCGGGTAATGTGGACAGTTAAATATATATAATGTGTTGTGGGATGATTGTTTGCATGATGGGCATATGCTAGCTATATTGGGATTTATTTTGTTTTGGAATTGGTTGAGTAAATGACAAGAGTCGCAGCGTAGCTGTACAAGTGTAGTTCTATGTTGTCTTGAGAGGTCTTGTTCCTGTTTACTAATGCTAGGAGGAGGAGTGTTGAGAATTGGATTATGGATAAAATGGTGAATTGTATCTGAAACTACGTTTGTATGAATTGTTTTGATTGTTTGTTTGTAGGTATTAACATCTAGGTCAAGTGATGTTTTTGGTGGAAGTAGGTGTTTATGCTTGGTTATGATATTCTGTTTAAGTTTGCGTTTA